>JAYJKW010000376.1:1407500-1620000 GCA_035084275.1 Hydrolagus colliei
CGTGAAGTGCAACGAACAGAAAACATGTCCAGTTGAATATATCAGAGGAGCTAATCTATCTCTTCTTAAAAGTGGGAAGTTGTAGGATAAGTGAGGTGGCAAACGAAACAGGCCAGGATAAATGGGGAAGTATTTAAAACAAGATATATTGAGAAAAGAGGGCAATGATCATTGATCTACATCAATGATCTGGACTTGGGTGTACGGAGTACAGTTTCCAAGTTTGCAGATGACACTAAGTTAGGGAGAATAGTAAACAGTGAGGAGGATAGTAGCCATCTGCAAGAGGATATAGACAAATTGGTAAAGTGGGCATACACATGGCAGATGAAGTTTAATGCAGAGAAGTGTGAAGTGATACATTTTGGGAGAAGAAATGAAGGGAGGCAATATAGGCTAGATAGTACAATTTTAAATGGTGTAAAGGAACAGAGAGACCTGGGGATTTGTGTTAGTGACTCGTTGAAGGTGGCAGGACAGGTAGACAAGGCTGTTAAGAAGGCATATGGGATACTAGGCTTTATAAATAGGGGTATAGAGTACAAAAGTCAGGAAGTGCTGACTAACCTCTATAGGACTTTGGTGAGGCCTCAGCTGGAATACTGTGTTCAATTCTGGTCACCACACTACAGAAAGGATGTGAAGGCATTGGAAAGGGTACAACGAAGATTTACTAGGATGGTGCCAGGATTGAGGGACTTCAGCTATGAAGAGAGGCTAGATAGGCTAGGGTTATTCTCTCTGGAGCAGAGAAGATTGAGGGGAGACCTAATAGAGGTTTATAAGATCATGAGGGGTTTCGACAGGGCAAATAGAGAAAAACTATTTCCACTCGTGGGTGAATCTGTGACTCGTGGTCACAGATTTAAAATAGTTTCAAGGCGCAGTAGAGGGGAGCTGAGGAGAAAATGTTTCACTCAGCGAGTTGTTCGAATCTGGAATGCATTGCCTGTAAAGGTGGTGGAGGCTGATTCGATAACAACTTTTAAAAGGGAATTAGATCTTTATTTAGGGAGAACGGGTCTATTAGGCTATGGGGAGCGGGCAGGGCAGTGGGATTGAATCGCTCTTTTCAAAGAGCCGGCACAGACTAGATGGGCCGAATGGCCTCCTTTTGTGCCGTAAAATTCTATGATTCTATGATTCTATGATTATAAAGAATTGGGAGAGACAAGGATGACCAAAAAGGGAATAGCAACATGTAAAATTAGTTATATTTAATGTAAGCGAATCTGATGGAGAAGTATAAAGATAGGAAGGAAAGAGTGGGTACACAACAGTTGGGTACTGTCTCGAGTTTGAAGCAGAGAACTATAACCAGTCGATATTGTCCAGAACTGTGGTTTAATTTGTTTTATTTGATAGGCATGTACGAATCGGTTACAGAAAAAGCACCTGCTCATACGTTCAGAGAATATGCTGCTGAGCTCGAGAGAGGAGATTTTGTATTCTATATCTCCTGAGTTAGTTATCTATGACTGAAGATTTCGTTATTCTGTGTTACAAGTTATTCTGTAATAAGTATGTAATTGTCTGTAGTGTTATTAATGAAATTATGTAGTTTGGTCCAAACTCGAGGATTGTAAATCCAAACAACTACACACATCCCCATCCCCAAACTCCTATTTATCTCCAAGGCACTGAAAGGAGTTGCTGCTTCCCAGCTTTGCTACATTCTCTCTCTCCACCCGCTATTTGAACCTCCATAATCCTGCTTTTGTGCTGCCCACTGCATGAAGACATCCATGATATAAAAAAATCTTCTCATGACAAAATGTAATTTCTAGGGTTCATTGTCCTGCTCGACCTCTCTGCTGATTTCGATATTGTCGACCACTCCTTCGTCCTACACCACCTCAGCTCCCAGTACAATACATTACGTGATGTGAGTTGATCCAATTTTCAATTTTTAATTAGACGTTTCTCTACATATTTCTGTCCAGTGCAACGGGTAACAATTTCCTCTCACGCACTCTCAGGATTGAAACAATCCGTTTGTCAATCAGTAAATCAGTAAATCAGTCATTCAGTCAAACAGTCAAACAGTCATTCAGTCATTCAGTCAATAGGTCAGTCAGTCAGGTCCATCAAAACATATTACATTTATAGAACTCGTTTGGCGTCAGAAGGACGTCCCAAGGCGCTGAACAGTCAGGTATGGAACAGAGCATGGGTTGTGCTTCGGGTAGGTGGAAGGAGAGCAGGGAACTTGTTTATATATTTCTGGACGACAGGCAGCAGCGAAACTGCGCACATCAATGTCCAACAAACTGTCGTGGAAGAGGGATTATGGGAGAAATGGGGAAAGAGGGCAAGGCGAGGGGTCTGGATTAGGGAGGAAGAGAGCAGCAAAACTGACAGTATATTTGTGAGCCAAACGTAGTAGCCAAATTGTAAACAACAGTGTCCCACAGACATTCGCAGAAGTGGAGCCAAGGGAAAAGGGGGCGGGTGAGTGTTATTGGGGAGAGGGGGGGAAGGGTGAGAGGGTAAGATCATGGAGTAAAAAAGCGGGAGAAATGGGGAAACGTGCGAGAGAGAGGGAAACATGGGTGTTAAAATCAGGGAGAATCGGTAGGAAATATAGTTCTAAAACACAAGAACATAAAAAATTGCACGGCGTACGAAGACCACAGTGCACCAGCTTATCGTCCAATCGATGGCACGTCGAGTCCCGAACCATATGTTGTATCCCAGATATGAGTTTCTAACTCTATTTAATCTTATTGGCCCAGGAAATGTATTACCGAGAGTACCGCAGACATTCTGTTGGAACACGCAAAGTTTTGAAACATGTAGACTGTTAATGCTTTTCAAGGATGTTTATTTCCTGTAATGATAACAATGATAATAATGGCATGTCATATTGTGCTTTTCACATCTTCGAAACGTCACAAATCGCTTCATAGATTATGCTGTAAAGTGAATTGACTTTACGGGCGAAATGCGGAGCCAATTGCGCAGTAACCTTTGGTGTGCAAAGGAGCTTTTATATTAGTTTTATTCTGCTTTTCAAAGCAGCAGAGTCACAGTCAAATGCTAACCTTACTCCCAAAAATGTAAACGTTTAGTAATTTAAATTTTAACTCCAATGGGTCCTGTTTTCGCGAACATGTGTTCCTGACTGTGCTGAGTCATTAAGGTTGTGAACATCCATCCAACATTCAAAACTTCACTTAGAAAGATACATTTCGAAACCTAAAAATACACTAATCACGACTGTTTAAAAAGAAACATGAAATGTTTAATTATTGACAATCTTGAAACGTTTAAGTGAAATCTCTTCAAGCCAAGCGGTACTGAACAAATTAAAGGTGATCTGAATGGCAAACTACAGTTTGAGCTGGTTGAGCTCCTGCAGTAGCCACTAAATGGAGAGTATCTGATACACGCCGTCAAACACATCAGGATTATATCAGCTCATCGGCAATTCTGAATTGAATATGCCATGGTCTACTGATCCTCCTTCTTCTTTGCAAAATCCTCCTTCTGTTCCACGAGAGTAGTGTAAGCCAATGTCAAACCCAGGCTGCTCTGCTCCACCAATATCAACACCCAGTGTTCACGTTCACAATAATCGCTCATCCTCTCATCCAATTACAACTGCGATGCAATGCTGGAATTCCTCAATTCAAATTCGAGGCTATTTGCTCTGTAACGCACTCCGGCTGTTGATATCATCTCTAGCTTACTACTTCAATCCCCAGAATTTCGCTGTACCCATTCCTCCTGCTGCCTTCCACAATGTCGACCATTCTATCCTCGTCCATCACCCTCCGTCTTGGTTCAACAATCACAGACCTGCACTGACCTGGTTCAAATTCTCCCTCATCCATTGCCTCCATTCACCACTTCTCTTCAACCTCCCTCGCCGTCATGTGTTGTACACCCGAGCGCCCTGTCCCTTGTCCACTCCTTTAAAACATGTCCGTGCTTCCTCTTGATGACAGCATCCATAAACACATGACCAAATTCCACATGTAGGCTGATGGACACAAACCTATTTCTCTCCCTCCATTTTTCTCTCAATGACAACTGATATCCTCACAGGTTGGTTACCTGTTCGACATCAAGTGGTGGATGGGAGCTAACCTTCTCCAGATGAACGTGAAGTAAAACGAGGATCTCCTACTTTGATCCCGTCATGTCCTCCTTCGGGTGCTGACAACATCACCTTTCATGGATGCACTTTTCACCTCACGGAACCAATGAGAAAACTCAGCGTCGTGTCCAACTCTTAACTGTACTTCACCTCCGACATCTGTGTTCTGACCTGTTCCCTCCCACTTTTCCCTACCTTCACAACGATAATTTTCTCTGCTGTGTCTCTCACCATGGGTCGCCAAAACACTTTTCCCCACTAATTCTTTACACCTCGACTCGACTGTATACATTACCTTCTTCTCCGTGAACTACTCCCTCGACAGACTACAGGTTATCCAGAAATCTGCAGCCCGTGTTTTTCCTGCACTTGCCTCTGCGGTCTTATCAACCCCATCACTGACTTTGCAACTGATTTCTAATCATTCAGTGGATACAGTCCAAGGTTCTGGTCTCACCTTCAAAGACTGTTTTGCTCTTCTGTAACCTACAGACAGCCTATCAAACTTTCGATTCTCTCTGTTGATTGCGAACCAGCCAGTTTCATTGTACTCGGTTCACCTGCCCCGCAAATTTCAGCTACTCAGGGCTTACGCTCTGGCACTCAATACGACATACATTCAGCCTCGCCACAAGCCCTGTTTCCTTCAAGACCCATCTTAAGACCCTCATCCACGACTGGGCCTTCAATTACTTCTTAAATCTACCAGCATCCATGCCCACCATGTTAGCCACTACCATCTCAGTTGCACATCCATGACTGTCCAGCACCTCGTGAAATACTCCTGAAGTAAATGCCGCAAAACAAATGAAATATTTAATTGTTGTCTGAGTTTGCTGAACGGTATTCAGAAAATAATCGACAGACTCAAGAATCTTGCGAACGACAGGACCTGGGTTCGATTCCCGGATGGAATTAAATATTGGTAAAGTTTCCTAACTCCTCTCGCCTTTGATTATCAGGAGCAAGTAGCAGCGTTGTTTAGCGGCGTTTTTCTGGTGATAATAAAATAACAGAATGAAAAATTTGGCCACGAATATTTATCGACACTGCGGTGTTACGCTTCGACCACGAAATAGAAAGTGAACTCACTTTACATCGTATTCTGCGATGCGCCTTGAGACGCTAGATGAATTTTGTAAACTCGCTTTCACCTCCTTGCGCCGTCTCGTAGTTCATTGGTTGGCGGCCTACATTCCAAGTAAGAGATCTCGGTTTTATTGCAGCCAGGGCGAAACCTTGGTCAAGTGAATCTACAAGCCTGATAATACTCCCTCATGAAAAAACCGGAGAAGCAATAAAGTATAGCATTACCTTGGGAACGAAAACCAGTTTGTAGAAGGTTCAGAAAGACAGTTTGGAAAACAAACACACCAAAATTACATCGATGGAGCGCCTTCGCATCGGGAGGATGTCCGAAGGCGCTAAACAGGTATGTCGGGACCCGAGCGGGGATGGTGGTGGAGGGTCGTGCTACTGGCAGCGGGAAGGAGAGTAAAAATGGGGGAGGGTTATGAGGGCAGCAGAATTCGCGGTCGAAAAGGAAGTTCATAAGACCGGCCTCGAAGGAGGAAAGGAAGGAAGTGAGGCGAAAGGATTGCGGGATATATTTCCACAATGCAGATCCATTCTATTAAGAGGAGTCAAAAGTTCCGGACTGGAGACTAGATGAGGATGAAGTTGTGTTTGCACAGATAAGTATTCAGGCCTGGGACGACCTGAAATAAAGATGGCAGCAGATTCAATAATAGCTTCAATAAAGGAATCGGATCGGATAAAAAAACAAAGGAAAGAACAAAGCTGGTCTGCGGGGCAAGGGTGTGGGAATTCGACAAGTTGGTACGATTTTGAAAGGTGAATGTTGGACGATAGGACTCCAGAATACTGCAAAATTCTATTTTATATTCGAAAGTTGGATAAAGAAGCGAATCACAAAAACAAACTTGGAATCTTGTTTCGCCCATTTCTCCCGCACCAGGCTCCCCGACGACATCACATCGAAATTCACTCGGCTCCATTAGACCCCATTCCAACAGAGACTCGATTTGAGGATTCTCGTCCTCAGCTTCACGGTGTCCCCCGCATGTCCCACGCCCTTAACCCTCCTATCTCTCCGTCCAGCTGTCTCCCTATCAAACTCTCCGCTCCCTGCGTTCAACGGGCTCTGGCCTGCTCCATGTCAACTGCCCTAACCGGTCTTCTATCGGCGGAACATCTTTCAGGCTCTCAGCTGCCACAGTGTGTAACTCCACCGCCCAGTCCTTTTGCCTCTCTCCCTCGCTCGCCTCCTCTTCGTCCGTGCCTTCCGCTGCCCTCTTAACTCTTTCCGTCCCGTCCTAAATGTCTTACGCCACTTCCCTCTACTCTGCAGCTCTTCCTTTCTGGAGTTTCGTCCTGAATGCTCAGCGCCTTGGGACATCTTCGCAACGAGAAAGGCGCTGTATAATTGTAATGTTGTTGTTGTTATTCATGTATCTTCCGTTTCCACCAGGCCTTCATACAATAAATAAAATAGATCCACAATGTGGATGAAACCCAGATCTATATCTTGGAAGGCAAGCCGTCAACCACTGAACCACGAGACGCCTCACGGATGTGCAAACAAGTATAAAAAATTCATCTTACAAAGCGTTTTCACCGTTAATAAAAATTTAGATTAATTTAACACGTTTACGTTTTGGAGGAAGGACAAGATTTTATGAAAAAATGGCTTAACAACAAAAGTACTGACAATACCGAGATGAGGGTTGGATTTAAAAAAAAGTGTGAAACATGGTCGACAACGAGATACGTTTTAAGGCAGAATTGGATAAGGTAAACCAAGGTGTGAGTCACAATCAACTGTGGGAATCACCTAACTATGTCGCTAATGGTTGAGAGCTAAATGGTGTGTTGGTTTACGTGTGGTGATCGAGGCGGTATGGTCATGTTTGAGGACAGGCAGTTGGATTTCTGGATGAGGTAGAAGAAGCGTGGAGTGCTCAATCCACAGTGGGATGGGTAGCCAAAGGAGGAAAACTCGCATGTTCGATATTGAGCTCAACATGCATTGTCGCCATTTAACATGACACATATAACAACTAATCTTAATTATACGGCACCACACACACCGTGTAGCATTCCAGAGGGCTGGACAGTTGTGGTGGAAAGCGTCATGGCGTAGCTAATGGGATGCCAACATAGAAACCATTGAATAGGAAGCTCTTCAAACATGACATGAAGTCGTGGATTGGTATGAAAACGAATAGGGATGGAGGATGAATGTTCTGGACATTCTGTTCGTATGCACTGAAAACGTGGCCACCATTGAAATGGGGGCACAGCGACAAGCGGAAAGACAGAGCCAACAGAGCGGAGGATGTGGATTGACGCCTGGGCTGTTAGCAAGTCGGATAGCTGGCAAAATGCAAAGGCATGAAGGAATTTGGAAACAAGTTAGATTACCTCTAAATCGACACTTTCACTTATGGGAAGCCATTGGATCATCGCTAGAACTGGTGTGGTTTAAGCCCAGAAGATAAACTCAAGCAATCTGCCATCATATCCTGTTTTCCATTATACAAGTTCATAGTTGATGTGTACCTCGTACAGTGAACCACAATGCCCAGTTTCAATTAGTACCCTTCCCTAACACATCCTTTGCTCGCCTCGTTCCTGAAGATGTCCATGGTCTTTCGTGCGAGAGAGTCGCAGGTGTGCAGTAACTAACGATGTATACCTGCCAGCTAATTTCACACTTTAAATGACCTTAATCTATCCACGCTTAGGTTATGTCCACTATCTTTGATTCCCCAGCAACTGGAAATAGATGAACTGTATCTGCTCTATCAAATCACTTCTTTCTTAAAATCTAAATCTCAATCAGGTGAATCATCAACCCTGTAATCTCAATTGAATGGAAATTAGATTTATACATCTTGTTATCATAATGAATTATTTTTTTGCCATGTTATCATTCTGGTGAGTTTGTGATATTCCCCCACAAGAAGTTTATTGATCCACCCTGTTTTGCGATGCCTGAGACTAAATTATATCCCAGGTTAATTTCTGGGATGAAGGGACTGACCTATGAGGATCGGTTGAATAAACTAGGGCTGCACTCTCTGGATTATCGAAGAATTAGGGAGGATCGTATTGAAACATACAACATTCTTAAAGTGCTAGATAACGTAGGCGATGAGGGACTGTTTCCCCTGGTAGGAGAATCTTTTAGCAGAGGTCACAGTCTTAACATTAATGGTCAGCCTTTTAGAACAGAGTTGAGGTAAGATTACTTCACTCAGAGTGCAGTGTATTTATGGAAGCCACTATACCAGAAGGTTGTAGATGCAAAGTCATTGAACATTTTCATGGCTGAGACTGAAAGAATTTTGAACAATAGAGGGATTAGGGGATATGGCAGTTAACTAGAGTTAGGGCAGAAGATCAGTCATGATCTTATTTAATGGCGGAGCAGGTTCGAGGGGCCGAATGGCCTACTCCTGCTATAAATTCTTATCTTCGTTTGTTGCTATGTTCTTACCCACCGTCTTGGAGTGTTACTTTAAAGTTAATCGTTTCAATTTGAGTCAAAACAATCGATACTGATAATAATATTGATCCTTAGGATTATTCTGATTGTTTTGAAAACTGAATTTCAACTGAATTGTACAAACTATAGATGTAGATTATAAGAAATTGTACCTACCACTACAACAATAATCTGATCAATATTTTGATCCGTGTGCCATGATTCTGCTGTAACTTGAGACAACAGGTGGGACGTGGAGAAGTCTATATTGCAATAGTAAGGGGAATGGTGTGAAACTGGTTCGTTTCAGTACCTTGGTTGGTGGTTCTGTTCACAAATATGTGACTCGGGTGTGTGCTTCAACAAGTTTATTCAGCATTTGCAAAGCGGTGTACATCTTAGGTACAGACTCTCGTCCGTCTACTCCAAGTGCACACACAGAGCAACCTTTACATGGGTAGTTATACATTTTTCGCCACATGACTCATGCCGGGCTATAAACAACATGGTCTTGCAACTGCATCATAAAAACATCGTAGCCTTGTAGTCAATGAGACATAAGACAGCTATAGCGTACAATAATAAGATATGCCTAGAGCTTTCTAATAACAAGATAGGCCTCGAAGCCTGGAGCTTACAATAACATCATAACCTTGTAGTAAAATATGATAAACAATAATATCATAGCCTTGTAGTAAAATATGATAAACAAGCCTAGAGCTTTTTATGCAACAACAAGGCAGTATAGGCGTCAGTTTACACAAACAACCGAACAATGGTATATCCGCCAGACACAATGACACAAAACCATGGTATGTCTGAAAAGTCATAATATCGCGCCTGTTTTCCTTTTATTGCTAAACAGGCTCATGAGTGCTGACCAAAGGTTAAGGAAAGCATAGTGCAGGTTTGCAGATAACTAGTATGCGTACAAGTCAGACGAGCTGACTTCTCAATGGTAATGGTTGGAATAACTTATATAACTAGCAGAAATGCAATATATTAGCAGAAACGGGAGAGTTGAACTTTGGTGAAGCTAAATGGAACTCATCGATTTGGGTAGAAAAGACGAGGAAATGGTATTGATTGGCAGTATGTGAGGATGTGCAGACGATCAAAGGAATTTAGGTGTTGGTGTTGCTAACCAAAAGAACAACAATAATATCAGCACCATAAGAACGTTTCTGGAGCGCCTTTCACGTCGACAGTTTAGTCAAATGGATCATGTATTATACCCTTCTTAGAATTGAGTGAAAAAAGTGTTTGTGCAAAAAGGTAACCTATGGTGATTTGATAGTTAGACGCAGAGAGCAGAAAATTCAACCAGCAATTCCCACATTTATGCAAATCATTGTTAATTTGCCAAATGGAGAACGATGATCAGATAAGGACACAATATCATGAAAGGCAGTAAGGTAATGGAATCAATGATGAGAAGATGTACACAACGATATTAGGGATTCGGGCCAATTTACTCACTGTACTTTTGGGGTTACCGGTTGTATGTATGGCCTTCTACTTAACGAATGGACGAACATTCTAGCAGTTGAGATAGAACAAAACAGAATGTGTGATTGAGCTCACGGTAGCTTAGTTGGATTCCTGAAGCTCAGCGGTGAGAGGACACGCCTGACAAGCATGAGATATGTACTTGATTCCAGGCAGGTCTGGGCGAAACCGTGGGACAGTTTCCTTATTCTACACGCCTAAAATAATCCTTCAAAACAAGAATTAAACCAAAGAAACTGGTCACTTTTGATCCACGACTGTTTGCGGGACATTCCTGCGCACAACTGGCTGCCGCGTTTAACCCGCAAAGTAACCAATTCACTTTACATTATATTCTGTGAAGCTCTTCGAGACGTCGATAAGATGTGAAAGGCGCTGTATCAAATGCAAGCTTTATTATTATTATTATTATTATTATTATTATTACTATTAAACGCTGTAATGTTTGCATTGAGAGCAACATTTCCCAAGCTTCCACCTGACAGCCTTTGTAGAAAAATTCGACACGTAAAAGTTCTCTGTCGTTCGGTGAATATGAACCAAAGTATAGGAAGCAGTTGTATCTCTGGTGACTAGTGTACTGAGCTTTCATTGTGATATCAGCTGTGTCCTCCAGCACCGTTAACCTCCCAGGCTGAGGAACTGGCTTTCCAACTCCAGCACCGAGTGGAAACAATTCTGGCATTGTGTTTCCAGCAAAACTTCACAGGCAGGTGAACTGGAAAGAGGCCGCGGACACGCCTCACTACTGGGTGATCTCACTTATCGGTCAGAGAATACTAAACAAGCACTAACTGGGTGGAGGGCAGATACCCTGAGCTTCCGTGAAACATCACAGTGAGCGGCACCACTGGGCGGGAGGGAGTAGGGGGGGATCGGGGTCGGAATTGGAGGAATCCAGGCAGATCAGGGAGGAACGCTAGGTAAGTTAATCCACACAACTAATAATACTGAGTCCAAAAAATATACAATAATAAAACTTGGTCACTTCTGTCTAAGTCTGTTTTTGAGGGATACTGCTGTGCTGAACTGGCTGCCGCTCTTCGCCCACAACTATACAGTCAACTCACTTTACAGTATATTCTATGAACGCTTTGACACGTTACTATGATGTGAAAATGCAAGGATTATTATTATAACAATGTGCTGACTGGATTTGCAGCACATGAAACTGATCAGAAAACTCGTGCCTGTCCAAGTTTCTCCCGCCAGCACCTCAAAACTGATCTCAACTAACAACCAAAGTTACTGACGCTAAACTTTAGAAACAGGCACACACTGACCACCATACACGAATGATTTCATTCCAGCTTTGTGTTGTTGATTACGGCATCTTAACATCAATTTATTCCCCCGTGAGCTCCAGTATAACTCCCCCAAGGTATCAGTGATTGGTTCGAGGAACAAAACGCTGTTGTTGCTTCGGGTCATTGAGAAACACAACCTATTGTCAGTGGAGTAATCTCTGTGATATAAAGACTGGCAGGTTTGAATGCCCGTCTAAAGTGCTGTTACCGGCACTGGCAGTCTACACGCTGATCATAGACAATGTTGCGGGCTCTGGGCGATTACCCACTGCACTGGTTGCCTGTGATGTTTCAGGCAATGTTAGTTTATTATCCCATTCTAGCAATACTTGGGATAACAGGTAAATAGGTGTACATCGTTTGTACATGTGTCGCGTTTTATCACACATATCTGCAAGAAAATCAAGGACCGCAAGCAGCAATAGAGATATTCTGAAACGAAAAATACTATTGCAGCTGGAAATCTGCAACAAAAATAGGGAGTGTTGGGAAAACTCAGCAGAATCTATGGAGAAATTAAATTGAGTCAGACTAGATAAGATATCAGCTCCCCTCCGCCTTTCCCGTCTTTCTGTTACAGAAGATTTATATTTTGTCACCAGCAGAGTCATCGCTCCAGTCACTGTTTGTCGCCCTAGTATGTTGCCCGCCCTTCTCCAGTAACACCTGCCCTCCCCAGTCATGTTTCAGCCCACCACGTTTTGCTTCACACGGTTTTCGCCTCTCCAGCACATACATCAGCACTGTTTCTCCTTTGTCTACGTTTTATGTCCTTCCATTATCCTTTTTCTTCCTTGTCCTGCCTCGCGTTCTCTAAATTGTCCATTACTCTCCCTTCAAATATGGCTCAGTTCTGATGAAGGTTCGTCCAACAAAAATGTTGACTCGGTTTCCTTTCTCAATAGATGCTGCCTGACCTGCCGAGATTTCCCAACTCGCTCTGTTTTTTATTTGTAGTAATAGTCCACTCTTTCCAATTGCGTCCGTGTTCTCTTTAAAATCCACGTAAACATAATGACGCTATCAATTTTAGGGCAGTGCGTCATCTAGTTGATGCAACACACTCCATTCCTTCACTGTAGAGTTGACACAGCCAATTTGTTTCTGAGTCTCCAAGATGTGATCGCACCCCACATCCGTTTGAATCAGAGACGAGCTTCTAAAAGAGGATCAGATATTTATTTAGGAAGAAGAGGTTTGTTAGGTTATGGGTAGATATCTGGGTAGTGCGATAGAGATGCTCTTTCAAAGAGCAGACACAGACCAGACATGCCGAATGGGCTCATTTTGCGCCATAAGATTCTATGATTCTATGAGACAATAATGTTGTGTTGGATTACAACAAATATCTGTGGTGCTTTGATGAACTTGAGTGACTCCAAGCACACCCAAGTGAAATAAGTTCAGATCCGATCTGCCAACGGTTCAAACGAGTGACAAGAATTTATTGAATTTCCAGATATTCCACCTGTAAGTAAAATGGCTTGCGATGGGGGAGGGTGTGATCGATGCGATGAGAGTAGCTTATCACTGGGCAGCGAGCTTCTGCTTGGAAATACCAGGTCTGTGAGTAGGCTGAGAATCAGAGAGCTGTAAGGTACAGGACATGTTGGTTTGATGATAACTAAATATGTCTGTGCTGTCACATGTTGGAGGGGAGCATGGCCATCACTGTGTTTGCGGAGATTCAACGACTGCTGGGATTGAAGAACATGTGGAAATGTTTGGAGTGAGGTTGACGCTGTGATTGGAAGAGTTGGGGGCGATCAATGAGAAAAGATATAGCAGATGCCGGAAATTATTGGATTCTGATCAGCCGCAGTGTGCTTGAATTGCCGTAAATCTGTTTGTTTTGCTGAACGGATGGAAAGCAACAACTTTCGATTCGCACATTCAACGTCGAACTTGGTGTGATCAATGCGGTGGAGATTAGTTTCTTTAAGGATTTCTACCAACGAAGTCCGTCGCCTATTGTTATGGTAATGCTGTTTGACATTAACATGGAATAGTTAATGTACTTTGAAATAAATAGGGGCGGACATCCCGATGAACGATCCTATCTCAACACAAACAAACTTGTGACATTAGATGACTCGCACACAATCCAAATCGTATGCCATCATAAACCTTGCATTTGGTGATAGTGCTTTGGAAATCTTATCGACCCGTGTTCGAATCGAAGCAGATCAGGGTGAATCCTTGGGCAAATCTTATTCCATACACAATCTCACACAGACACACCTAATAATATCAGTCCAAAAATAGTGAAACAAAAATAAAAATCAGTCACTTCAATCCTCGACTGTTTTTCGGGAAGCTGCTGTGTGCAACTGCTTGTCCCGTTTCGCCCATAAAGACAAAGTCAATTCACTTTACTGTACATTCTGTAAAACGCTCTGTGACACAGACGATAAAACGTTAAAGCGCTTCCACAAATGAAAGGACTAATATTGTACTGTTATTAGTCTTTGTGACAGGTCAGCCTGTTTCATGTCGTGCTATTGAAGAGCTCGAATCTTCTGAATCAGAAGCCAGGGCGCTTTCACTCTGCCTGGCTCTTCTTTTCAAATTTTCATACTTATTTGAGGCAAATGCCATCAGCTCACACAGCTCCGACTTAAATATGTTTGTTTGTTTTTGTTTGTCTTACAGCGAACCTGTTGACCATTGTGGTCCTGTCCCGCGGGACGTGTGGTCTCTCCAAATGTACCACCATCTACCTGGTGGCAATGGCGGTGGGTGATCTACTGGTCGCCATCAACGACGTGCTATTGAACAATATCCGGTCTCTTTATTTTCCTGACGGATTTCTAGCTATGACTCCCGTGTGTTCACTCAGAATGGTGCTGCTTTTAGCCGCGAACCACGTTTCAGTCTGGTTCACAGTGGCTTTCACCTTTGACCGCATGGTTGCTATCTGTTTGCCGAAACTGAAAGTAAGATTTTGCACTGAGAGAACAGCAGCCGTGGTTATAGCAGTGATCTCTGCTCTGAGCTGTTCGATCAGCGTTCCCTGGTATTTTCTGTTTGAACCGTGGGAAATGATAAATAATGTGCCTTTCTATTGCCGGTACAAATCGATTTACTACACATCTGTAGCAGTGATGGTGTATCAATGGTTTCACTATCTAACAACCCCATTGTTTCCATTCTTTCTGATTCTGCTGATGAACGCGGTGACGGTCAGACACATTTTATTGGCCAATAGAATCCGCAGAAACCTCCTGAACCAGAATAGGGAAAGTGGCAATGATTCAGAGATGGTGAATCGAAGGAAATCTATTGTTTTGCTCTTCACCATATCGGGAAGCTTCATACTGTTGTGGCTGATGGACGTTTTCGAATTCATACTTTCACGTAACTTGGACAGTTTTAAATACACTGGTCCCTCACATCCAGTGTACATTTTCATACAAATGTCGGCCATGCTGAGGCTTTTGAGTAGCTGCACAAACAGCATCATTTATGCGGTGACACAATCTAGATTCAGAGTCGAAGTGAAATTTCTGGTGACATATCCATTTCACCTCATTCTTAAACTTGTTAAATAATGGAAGGTATCACTCACGGAAAGTAATTTGTAGAACTCGAAAAAAGCCAGTACACAGAATAGGCACATATCTGTTCGCTTAGTCAACAGGTCCGGTTGGGTCAGTTTAACAATTGAAACTTGTTTTGCAGTCTGAAATGCCGCCTTGCTACTCTCTAAGGGAACACCTAGATTACTTTGAAATTAAGCTCACAGAAGATAAAATTTCCAAGGCGTGAATACGCACATATATGTTAACCAATATATTGTATGTAGCACAAAATAGACACCATTCCAGAGTAGCCAGGCAATCAAAATTAATGTATTATACAAATATGAGTTGATTGTGGTAGTTGTCTCAGTAAACAGACAAAGAGATATGTTCTTAAAAATATACGAAAAGTGATGAGATTAAGTGCTGTGTATCAGTGGAGAAGAAGTAACAGATAAATATTGTCTATAGAGATGCCAGGCTAAATCGGCAGTGAGGTTGCTGCTTAAATATAACCAGTGAATAATTTATTGCTGTTTGTGACATTTTAAGGGAAAAAAACTCCCTGTTCTCTTCAAGATTGTAAATAACAGTCACCGAGAGCGGCTTCGAGTTGTCACAGTTGATCTGGCACATTGTTCTGGAATTCTACTGTGCAAAATACTTGTACTTTTAGCTGAAGTGTCTGTCTGCACTTACGCACTAATTAATTAATTAATTCATTAATAATCCTTCCAAAAAAAACCACAAAAATAAAAATTCGTCATCCCAAACCACGATTGTTTGCGTGACAATTCTGTATGCAATTCGCTGCTGCGTTTCTCCTACAAATATACAGACAACACAATTTATAGCATATTCTGGGAAGCTCTTTGAGACGTCAATAAATATGAAAAGCGCTATATCCAATAGAAGGATGATTTTTATTATCTGTTCAGATAAAGTTTTACCAAAGATCAACGTCACACTGCAGCTGTGTTTTTATAAGTTTTAAAGCAAAAGTGTTGCATTACACTTTCACCACCAACCCAACAAGCGAACGTACCGCACCCCCGCACATACACGCACAAACCTACCCTCACCAAATTGATATACCTACCCTCCCCACACACAAAACCACGCACTCCACACACTCATAAAATCCTACTGTCTCCCCGCTCTACACACACACACAAACTCACCCCTAAAACACACAAAGTCTGAGCAACTCAACATTTCAAACTGGCACCACTCGACCCCCCACCCCACCCATAAATATGCCCCTCAAATACACACAAAGCTATCCCACCCTACACACAAACCTACTCGCCGCCTACGCACGTAGCCTACATCTACTCCATACACGACTTGTCCTTCCCCCCCACCAGACACACAAAGAACTACCCACGACACAGCAAATCTAGCCCCCCCACACAAAATCTTATCCATCCCCCCCCCACACTCACGCAGACAAACATACCTACCTTGCCGCCCCACAACCACATAGCACGAACCCGCCCCCTACATAAAAACGTAAAACTCCACACACACAACCATACCCCTCCGAATTTCAAGAACAAAATTACATTTGTATAGCGCGCTGCACGCCAGTTGGACGTCCCAAGGCGCTGGACAGTTATTGATTCACAACCTAGCTAAGGATAAGTGATTTTGGTGGAGGAGGAGAAGTGTTGCCGATGAGCCCATTGTGGAGGAGTGTCTTGAGTTTAGACTTGAGGGAGGCTTGGGAGGGAACGACGCGGATGGATTTCCAGATGGACGTCCAGAAGTAGTTGCAAGAGTGGCCGACGTCTCTGCTGCAAATACACACAAACCTGGCCCCACCACAAACCAACTTATTCCCAGCCCCACAAACGTTAAACTACCCCCCCTATCTACCCCCGCACAACCACCCCGCGCCCCACACACACGTAGCAAATCTACCACGCCGTCACTGCAGACAAATCTAATACTTTGACAATCAAAGCTAAACCCCAACACACAAAACTATCACTGCATCAACTACCCCCGTCTCCCCCAGAAACAAACTTGAGCCGCCACATACACAAACAAGCCTACACCGCACGCACAAACTTAACCACACCACACATTCACATCCAAACTTACAAACCCAACACAAACAAACCAACCCTTCACACACAAGCAACCAAAACTACCCCCTTCCCACACACAAAACTACCCCAACACAAACAAAACTACACGACCACACAAAACCTATACCCGACCTTACACACAAATAAAACATCTGACATACACTAAACTACACTTCCCCCCTCAATCACGGGTTTTTTGGGGGAACCACACGGGTTCTGATACTGTTGTCTGGAGCAGGCTATTCACGTACTTAAAGTTAGTATCCCAATCGTGTGGAAACACAAACGCAATATCTGATGTGACTGATTGACTGCTTTTCCTTTGTCAACGTTTTACCAATTTTGCAGTGAAGGAAGTTTTCTTAAAACAAAGCTTTTGACTCAAAATGTTGAGAGATGTTAGCTGCATTATCTGTATCATACTTGGATGTTCAAAATACTTTAATAATAATCCTTGTATTTGAGAAAGCGCTTTTCAATTGTTTTAGACTATCCAATCGCTTCATTGGTTACAGTGTAAAGTGAGTTGTCTGTATATTTGTGGTTGAAACGCAGAAGGCGAATGTGCTCATCAGGATCTCACCAACATTCGTTGATTGAAATAATCAATTTATTATTTTTTTTGTTAAAGATTATCATTTCGATTTTGATCAAGTACCACATCATAGACATGTTAGAATAATGGAAGCCCATGCTACACAGAGAGTAAGGAGTAATGGTGAATGGCTTCTACTTGCTGAGATTAGGGAAGTACATATTGGAGTACATTAAATAGATAAAGTGAGTGGTCAACATTGCGAAAGATGGCATTCAATGTGCAGATGTGCGAGGAGATAAATACAGGTCTAAAAATAACAAAAACAGCATATTGTCTACGCGTTTGAAAACCAAGAACTGTGGAAGAGTGAAGGTATTTTGGTGTCCACCTGCACAAATTACGACAACAAACTCACAGGAAGAGAAGGTTATTAGAACGACAAAGGGTTGCTGTCCTTCGTCCCAAGGAGGATCGAATATATAGAAGAGAAAATGGAGCTTCAAATATGTAGAGCTCTGTTCAGATCCCACCTAAATTCCTGCGTTCATTCTGAGACAACGCAACAGAGGATGGATATATAGGCTTCTGGTCGAGAGGATATTTTAAACTCACCTGAATGGTAACATGGCAACAAAAAACAACATTATGAAAACAAGATGGATACATCTCCTTTACATTCCCTTGGATATAGTAGGTTGATGGTTATTTTCAGAATATTGAAGTGATTTGAGAGAGTAGATACAGATGATACCTTTCCTCTTGTTGTGGAATGAAAAGATAATGGAATAAAGCTAAAAATTGGCATTCTAGTGTCATTCATATTGTGAAATTAGTTGGCAGGTTTTCATCAGTAGTTAGAGCAAATCAGTAAATCTCTCCCGCGGAAGCCCATGGATCATGAGTCCACTCATATCTTCAGGAATGAGGCGAGCAAGGAAGTGTTATGTCAGGGTATTAATTGATGCTGAACATTGAGGTTAATTCTACCAGATATATATCAACTATGGTATTTTATCATGTAAAACAGGCACGAGGGCAGATTGGCCTAGACCTACTTATATATAATCCTATACGTCTTCAATCAAATTGGTCTCACGCTAATCCTTGTGTTCTCCTTCTGTGCCTCATCCCTCAACCCCAGACCATCGATGTTCTGACAGCATGTCTGTCCGACATTGAGACCTGGACGATGGACAACTTCCTGCAATTGAACGTGAGTAAGACCGAGTCCCTCCTGATCGGCTCAAACCAGTGCCACCGAACATCGGGCGCTGCCAGCCTCAACATCCAAGGCTGGACTCTCCACCTCACAAAGCCAATCACGAACCTCGGCATCATGTTCGATCAAAAACTTTCCTTCCTCCCCCACATCCGCGCCTTGACCGGCACCGCCTATTTCCATCTGCGCAACATTGCCAGGCTCCCGCAACTATCTTACCCCCCGCGCTGCCGAAACACTTGTGCATGCATACATCACCTCACGGCTGGACTACGGAAATTCTCTCCTAGTCGGCCTCCCCAGTTGCTCCATTCATAGGCTGCAGGCCATCCAAAACTCTGCAGCCCGTGTACTATCCCGCACTGGCCTCCGTGACCACATAACCCCCACCCTCGCCCGTCTCCACTGGCTCCCCATCCTCCAGAGGATCGAGTTCAAGATCCTCGTCCTCAACTACAAGGGCTTACACGGCCTTGCCCCGCCCTATTTAACCGATCTACTCTCCCCCTACACGCCCACCCGGACCCTCCGTTCAACAGGACTTGGCCTGCTCCAAGCCCCCGCCCGAACCGACCCACCATCGGAGGCCGGGCCTTCAGTTTCTCCGCTCCCACCCTATGGAATGCCATCCCTCAATCCCTCCGCCTTGTTTCTTCCCTTTCCTCTTTCAAGGCCGGTTTGAAGACTTTCCTCTTCGACCGAGCCTTTTGTTCCCCCCCGAATTCTTCGACCTCTCCTACGTGTTTCACCCCTTCCCGAACACTCCCCTCCCAGCTCGGGTCACACGCCTCATGTGCAGCGCCTTGGGACGTCCTCCCGACGTGAAAGGCGCTTTATAAGTGTAATTTGTTGTTGTTGTTGTTGCGAGGGACGCGGCAGAGAGAGAGAGAGAGCAAGAGATGTATATATATATACCGCGAGAGACGCGACAGAGAGAGAGAGAGAGACAGAGAGTGACAGAGAGAGTGACAGAGAGAGAGACAGAGAGAGTGACAGAGAGAGTGACAGAGAGAGAGACAGAGAGAGTGACAGAGAGAGAGAGAATGAGAGAAAGACTGAGAGCGAGAGAGACAGAGAGAGAGAGACACACACAGAGAGACGCGACGGAGAGAGAGAGACTGAGATTGACAGAGAGATTGTGAGGGAGCGAGTGAGAGAGGGGGAGTGAGAGATAGAGTGACTGAGCGAGATAGATAGAGAGTGAGAGAACAACTGAGACAGAGAGAGATACAGAGAGAAGCAAAAAGACGGACAGAGAGAGAGAGGCAGAGAGAGTGAGAGAGAGAGAGACATTGAGAGAGAGAGAGACTGAGGGAGAATCATAGATACAGACAGAGAGAGTGACAGAGAGAGAGAGAGAAAGGCTGAGAGAGAGAGACAGAGATGGAGAGAGAAAGAGAGAGATTGAGAGGGAGCGAATGAGAGAGGGGCAGTGAGAGAGAGAGAGACAGACTGAGAGTGAGAGAGAGAGACTGAGAGACAGGGAGACAGAGACTGAGAGAGTGAGTGAGAGAGAGAGAACAACTGAGACAGAGAGAAACAGAGAGACGGACAGAGAGAGAGTGAGAGAAACACACACACAGACACAGAGAGACACAGAGAGACGCACACACACACATACACACAGAGGACATCTGGGGTATCAGGGACACAGAGGGGGACACATAGGGTATTACAGAGGGTCACAGAGAGGGTTAGAGAGAGACTCACACACAGAAACAGAGATAGACACACACACACACAGAGTCACAGAGAGAGAGACACACAAACACACACACACAGGGAGAGAGAGAGACACACAGAGACACATGCAGAGACACAGAGAGAGAGAGACTGAGAGAGGGAGAGACTGAGACAGAGAGAGAGAGAAAGAGAGAGAGAGACTGACAGAGAGAGAGAGAGAGCGGGAAGGAGTGCGAGAGAGAGAGACTGAGAGAGATATAGAGATACAGAAAGAGAGTGACACAGAGATAGAGAGACTGAATTTGAGAGAGAGAGATTGAGAGAGAGCGAATGAGAGAGGGCGAGTGAGAGAGAGAGAAACTGAGAGAGACGTAGACTGAGAGAGAAAGGGAGGGAGGGAGTGCGAGAGAGAGACTGAGAGAGAGAGAAACTGAGAGAGAGAGAGTGGGGGTGGGGGGTGGGATGAGAGAGAGAGAGAGAGAAACAGAGAGACGGACAGAGAGAGAGAGAGACAGAGAGAATCAGGGAGGTAGACTGAGAGAGAGAGATAGAAAGAGAGAGTGAAACTGAGATACGGACAGAGGGAGAGAGACTGAGAGAGACAGAGACAGAGAGAGAACAACTGCGACAGAGAGAGAGAGAGACAGAGAGAAACAGAGATATGGACAGAGAGAGAAAGAGAGAGAGAGAAAATGAGAGAGTGAGAGAGAGAGAGACTGATTGAGACATAGACTGAGAGTGAGAGAGAGACATAGAGAGAGAGATTTTGATTCAGAGTGAAAGAGACAGAGAGAGAGAGGGGGGGGGGGGGATGAGAGAGAGACAGAGAGAGAGAGGGGGGGGGGGAATGAGAGAGAGACTGAGAGAGAGAGAGAGAGAAACTGACTGACTAACCTCTATAAAACTTTGGTGAGGCCTCAGCTGGAATACAGTGTTCAATTCTGGTCACCACACTACAGAAAGGATGTGAAGACATTGGAAAGGGTACAAAGAAGATTTACTAGGATGGTGCCAGGATTGAGGGACTTCAGCTATGAGGAGAGGCTAGATAGGCTAGGGTTATTCTCTCTGGAGCAGAGAAGATTGAGGGGAGACCTAATAGAGGTTTATAAGATCATGAGGGGTTTTGACAGGGCGAATAGAGAGAAACTATTCCCACTCGTGGGGAGCTGAGGAAAGTAGAGGGGAGCTGAGGAGAATTTTTTTCACTCACTCAGCGAGTTGTTCGAATCTGGAATGCACTGCCTGAAAAGGTGGTGGAGGCTGATTCGATAACAACTTTTAAAACGGAATTAGATCTTTATTTAGGGAGAACAGGTCTATTAGGCTATGGGGAGCGAGCAGGGCAATGTGGGATTGAATCGCTCTGTTCAAAGAGCCGGCACAGACTAGATAGGCCGAATGACCTCCTTTTGTGCCGTAAAATTCTGTGAATCTATGAATTGCACATGTTCATCTTCACTCCCACATCATTCTATTCCAATGCAAGTCTTCTACATTATGCAGCTTATAGTACAATTCATTCGTGTATACCCAATATACGAATTAATTGTCTATGAGCCACATAATGTAGAGTTATGTTGACGGTTGAATTTAAGACTGAGTTTTATGTTACTTCGACATTTTATTCTCTTAAATGTTGACTAGATCATAGTTTTAACCACTTTGAGTTCTGAGATGTCAACCAGAGTTCTGAACTTTGTATACTGTATATTAGAGTGGGACAGTCAGCACTATGGCAACTTTCAATTTAGAACTGTTCAAGTATAACCATGTGACGTCGTGTGAGCTGTACTGATTTATAGGAATCAGGCTTTATTGCTGTCAGGATGAACATTGTCTCGCAGTGCTGATGCCTGTTGAATATTATGACAGCACAGCACAGCTTGCCTTATCATCAGCAACTGGAACGGCCGATCAGTCAGCAGTTTCTGGCTGACTAGATTCCAGCAATCAACATAACGGTGAAGCTGCTAACGATGCCTTTTCCAAACTGCGCCTAACAAGTTAACAACACTCAAATTCTAAATTTTCCACGGTTCCAGATTCCAAAGATTGCTATCCATCTTTATCCCTCACGTAAAGGAAAATATATTGCATGATGGTAAGCCTCTATATAAAATTTGATCACATTAATTATTATCCAACAACTTGTCCCGAATCTCCCGAATCTGTACATCTTGGACTTTCACTGCTCGGTCCCGCAATCCACTATTGTGAAGCGCTATGAGACGTGGCACTCGCGGAGGGCGCTATATAAATCGAAGTTGTTGTTGTTGTCGGATTTGAACTCAACGACAGCATTTCTCACCAAGACTCACAGCTAAAATTGTCATTGTCTCCCTCTCTACCGATATTTTCCATGGTCTACGAAGTCTGTTTCTGCTCTCTATAAACAGACAAGAACAACAATAACAACAACAACAACAATTTACATTTATAGAGCGCCTTTCACGTCGGGAGGACGTCCCAAGGCGCTGAATACCCACCGTTTCTGTTACCTTACATGCAAGGGTACTTTATTGCAGAAAATCGTCAATTTATCAGAAATACTCTAGTAAATATTATCTACTTAGCAACATTGTCAAAGCATCCCACGATTACATCCAAGCGTGTTAAGGCCTCCACTGGATTCTGTGTGTGACACACTAAGACTATCATGTTGACGGTTGAATTCACTGTTGATTTAGATACTAAATCGAGCTAAAATCTCTTCAACGGTGACATTATATTATTTTTATATTATTATCATCGTATCAAAATTATTTTTCTGATCTTGATTTACTGGGTATTAATGTGGGGAGGTAACACTTTTGCAGCATTAAATTTTATCACAGCTCAACAATAACCATGTGATTTCTTGTAAGAAAAAAATATGATTTACAGGAATCAGGGTTTATCGCTGTCAAGATGAACGTATTCTCGCAGTGCTTATCTGTGGAATGGTGCCTTAGCCCAGCCTGCCTTATCAGCAGCACCTGAAACGGCAGAACAGTCAGCATTCCTGGCTGATTAGATTCCAACAGCTAACTGAATATTTGCGATCGTATTCAAAAGACTTGCTATGTCCCAGCTGCACCCAAATGAAACCAAAATGAATACTGTACTCATCATCATAAATGTAGTTCTGTTGAGCAGTACAGGGGAAGCTACTTGTTCAGCAAGAAGTGGCATTGACATCTGAGATTTACAGAGTCTTGTGAATTGTGTTGATTGGTTGAGGACACCTTTCAAGGCACGAGATGGAGTGAAATCGGCTGAAAAAAGCGGATGAATGGACACGTGAGAGGGATTTAGTTATGGGCACTTGGTGTCTGGAGGCGGATTGAGGATAACATGCGGAGATGTTATAATGCATCAAAATAATCAGTGACATTTTTCATACGACACATTATGAAGGTGCATGGAGACTAGCAGTGAAGAGAGGCATTAAAACAAAACAAAGGAATCTTTGACAATTTACACGTCAGTAACCATCTAATGAGAAATGAAAATGGATCATCGTTTCGCATCTGCATCCGTTCCTCAACATTTCATCAGAAGAGGTACTTTTATACGTGAGGTAAAGACATTTGGATTCAGGAATTGATTGTGTTTTATTTCGGTCAGTCGGGTATCTGACACATTTGGAAACACATAGCCAGGTTTGAGAGTATAAAAGCCAAACTGAGAAGACCTTGCAGCTCATCCAGAGAAATCGCGGAAATTCCAGAGACGGATTGTAGGAGTGTAATGCGCACATTGTCCCTGGAAGGACGCAACATGCTTTATCAATTCCAGAGAGCATTTGGGTGCAGCTGAGACAAAGCATGGCTTCTGGATTCCACCATAAACATCGGGTTAGTTGTTGGAATCTAATCAGATGATTAACCTCACTGTGCTATCACAATATTCCACACACATCCAAATCGACGCTTGGAGACAAATGTTATCTTGACTGAGATAACCGCTGAAAGCTGGAAGTAACTATCACTTATAAGAAGTCACGTGAATATGGTTGAATTCCTGTAAAACTGAAAGTTGGCACATTGCAGTTTATCTCACCTTGAAACACAACGCAAATAACTCAGCACATTGATTGTTGAAGCAGAGAAGTAAAAGAACATTGGAGAGTTTTAAAACAACAATTTAAAGTTAAGTCCTTCAATCTTCCAAGGGCTGGGAAATGTGTTGATCACTGTAAACTGGATTAAATTGTTAGTAGTTAGACGTGCTGGTGGAAAATTGAAAATATTTTAAATATATCTATTTGACACAATCGAATACAAGCACATACGGTTAAACTTAAAAACTGTAATTGTGTAGGTAATCAAAAACAATGAACAAATAATGTTAGAGTCCTTATGAAAAGAAAATAAATCTTATCAAGCGCAAGAATTAGTAGAATGGTAGAGGAATCGGAGAAATTCAAAACCAACAAGGAATACAAAGATGACAACATAAGCGGGGGATAAATGTGACTTTGGAACAAAATAATCCAAGAGATATTAAAACCAATAGTAAAAAATGTTGTAAATGGATGAAGAGGAAGGAAATGGCCAATGGATACGTGGGTCTATTGTATACTATGTTTGGTAGAAAAATAACAGAAAATATGGAGACCTGTTGCTGAGTGGTTACACTGATGATATAATGCTTCAACTACTGGCAGTGGAAAACCTTAGGCAAATTTTGTTGCTGAGCAGGCCTGCTAATAGTCAATTATGAAAAATATATCATAAAACTTTTCACACGTTCTATTGCGGTAAATTTGAGCTAAGGTAGTCCACGCTGGAAATGTTTTTGGAACATTGCATATGTATTTTAATGGAGAAAATATCTGAACTGGAGAAATATGTGCCAGAAAATTCTGTTCCTGAGATACGATCTGTCCAGTCTGCTGCATGTCTCCCGCCTGCCCTGCCATCTTTCAGCCTCTCCGCCTTCACATAGCGGAACATCATTCCACAGTTCCTTCGCTTCGCTGCCTCACTTGCAATATCCAATATCTCACAGTGTTGAGGCGTCTCTCCCTCACCGTCCACCTACACTGTCCCTCCCCCTTCATCGGTTCCTGACCTCTGATTGTTCATCACCTTCGGACGACGTTCCAACGCACTATATTTGTAATTTTGTTTTTGTTGTTGATGTCCTTGTCTGTAAGTGGCGCCAAAGTACTCACATTCAGTGCACCTGAATGAGATCCCGGCTCCTAGCTCTAGTCGTACCTGGTTGCCACTAATGATTGATATTTCCCACAGTCTTATCACCGTCCTGTGTGGTAGGCCTTCCCTCAGTTGTTTGATGGAGCACACATGCTCTACCACCGTGGACAACATCTGAGTTTAAATGTACTTGTATCCATCTTTTACGGAGATGTGTTATCCGCTAGGAATAGCATCAGATGATGGGAAAGCATCACACCCGAAGATTAGCGGCATTCTCTCACTAACTCTTTGGCAAATTTCGAGGCTTCAGCTCCATTATTCCCAAAAGTAGTCAACTTAATATGTCCGCTAAGACAACTTAACGACTCCCAGCGTGCAGGCCAATACACTTATTTTATCGATATTTAATAATAATAACAATTCATGTGATTGAGATAGCATATTTTCAATTTTCGAGAAGTCTCAAAGCACTTCAGAGTGATTGTGTGTATTGTGAGTGAACCTTGGCAGCTGTTTGCAAAAAACATTGCTGGAACATTTTAAAGTTTCTTTTCCTGCTTGATTGTAAATCAAGCCTTTAACCAGAAATCACATGACTGCTTTGAGTTGTAAAATAACCATATATGGGAATGTCAAGAAACTTTATGTTTACCAACTCAGAGTGAAAGTGATAGTAATATGTATGTACATTGATAAAGCTGAGATCTGGTCAGTGGATCTCATAACGACCTGCACTTTTACGCAGTTAGTGATCGAGCTGAACAGCGATCAACAAAGGTACGTGCAACTTTGTTTTACAACAATCTGCTTTCATTAATCCGTTTATAATATGGCTTGGTGTTTTCCAGAACAAGTTAGCTTCCCCTTCAAATCCCTTCAAAGCATTGGCTCACACCTACCACTCCGATTTTCTTATTTTTCCACCATGCCTTCGACTGCCCACCTCACTTCCACCCTTAGTGACCTAAAATCCTAGCTCGTGACAAGAGGTACATGCATATCGGATGCGTTTCTGATATGAAGGGAGAACTTATGCAAATTTAATTTGCTGTTGTTGTTTTTGCTCGGAGTCAGAGTTGCCTGATCAGACAAGCTCTAGATTTCATATGGGATGAGTTCCCAAGGAATCCTTTCTTGATTCCTTGATTAGGGTATATATAGTCTAAGCAGAGGAAGATTTGTTACCATATTTCTGTACCATATACCAGTTATTAAGAGTTATTTAATTAAACATGTGTACTATTCGGAAACTATTGCTTACAATTTTCGAGTTAACCAAAAAGGCTTTTGCAAATGACGGAAAAAGTCATAGTACAGAGGATGAGCAGAATTACAAAATGCAAAACAGGGATACGAAGAAACTAATAACGGGAGCAGAAGTGGGTATAAAAGAACAACACAATAATTACGTTTATAGATCGCATATCTCGCCGGGAGGACGTTCCAAGGTGTTAAACAGTCAGTTCAGGACCCGAAGATGGCGAGATGCAGAAAAGTTGGGAATGGATGGAGAGAGTTGGGGGCAGAGGGAGAGAGTTGATAGGGCAGCAGGAGGCACGATTTAAGAGGAGGATCATGAGACCGGCCAAGGAAGAAAGCGAGGCGAAGGGACTGTTTGTTGGAATTCCAGATTGTTGAGGGAGAGAGGGTGGAAACCAGGCTCGAGGGATTGAATAACCTACTTCTGCTCCTTATTCTTATGTTTTTATGTTATTACATGCCTTGGCTCTTGGCAAACCTGTGCGTCATATTCTGCAGAATTAGTTGAGCAGTACGGGAGAGAACCATTAGGGAGAGAGCCAGCAAACTATGCCAGCAATTTATCTCTGGAGTTTCTATCTATAGGTTGCCGCTGTGGAAATCTTGTTTTGGAGATTTTTCAGGAGATGATGGGATTTCTCATGTGTCAGACAATAAAATAAAAGATGATGAGCTACACAGCTGATTAATTTTTTCGAGTAGTTTTACTCTGTGAAGGGCACTATATTGCTTTTGTTTTTATTGTTTAGTTGCCTTTTCTGACATGTCACTTTTTGCGACTGAAAGATAATATAAAGCTGATATTTTCTTAATCTTTGTAACGGAGGGTTTCAGTCTAGTGCGAATCTAGAAATTGTGTGGAGGAAATTGGACATTTCTGAAAGTATTCTACCAACTCAGTGATGTATCAGATTTAATACAAAATCTTAGTCTGACAGTACAAATGCTATTATTTCCTTTCCCTTTACGCACAGGTGGAAACGACGTTTGTTTAGCTGGTTCTTATGTTATTAAATGTTAAGCATCTTAACAAAACACGCTCAAACTTAGATGTCCCAAGTCTGGAAATTACTGGAAAATAGCGTTAAATAGCTCCATTCTACATTGGCCTTGATAACATTTAATTGGTTATTCATAACTGAGTTTGAAAGTTCGCAAAGAATGGATTAGAGCAGTAGACACACTATTTGAGCAGTAGACAGACTTTTTGAGATGAATTGAAATACAGCAAGAGGAAGGTTGCAGTAGGAGGTGCGAATGTCACACTGGTGTTACTCTGATGATGGACGGAAAGCCCAGTGATTGGGGACGAGAAGTAGTTACAACAAGAAGTGCATTGAAGCATCATCCATCACAAAGTGCTGTATAGCAGTACGCTTGCAGCGCAGCAAGGTACAATTCGCTGATTGTAAGTGGAACCCTCAAGTGAATTGTTGTTTACTTAATAGCAGTGATCTGTAAAGAAGATCATCAATATCTGTACTCCACTGGCAAAGTACAACATGTGACAGCCTGTTTCAATGTTAGCGCTTTCTTCACCATATCACACGTCTGTGGTTTCAATCCGAATGCGGGACCTGAACCTACAAAGTTTAACTTGAAACTAATGCAGTTCCAGAGCTGTTTTCCCTTAGATCTGTATTGCCTGCAGCGCCCGCCCCTCCCCCACCCCACCAGCCTTCCTCGGATCCCAACGTGACTACTCAGCAGCTTGGTTTGTCTTCCCCACTTCGAAGGCGCTCTCTGAATGCAATTATGTTGTTGTTGTCTTAAATCAACTCAATCAATATTTATACATGATGCAATATTTGTACATGGACCCACCCTATGTTTTTTGCTGCTTTCTCCGAACACAGACTTGAGCAAAGAAAAGCAGTTGGTGCCTGACAACACAGAGGAGCAACATCAACTGCAGGAGCAGAAACATTCACTCAGGCAAGATTTCCAGGTGAAGACTGCAGAGATGGAGCAGCAGTTTAAAGGTGAGGCTTGTGGTGGAGTTGAGGCCTATTAGGCATGAAAATATAAAACTTTGGTTAGGGCTCAGCTAGACTACTGTGTTCAATTCTGCTCACCACACTTTAGAACATATCTGTCCTAAAGCGTGGTGAGCAGAATTGAACACAGTAAGGCATTGGAAAGGGTGCAGATGAGATTTACTAGGATGCTACCGGGACATCAGCTGTGAGGCTAGAGAGGTTAGATTTATTCACATTGGAATAGATAAGACTACAATGACACCTAATCGAGGTTTTCAATATCAGGAGGGGATTCAACAGGGTAAACAGTGAAAAACTGTTTGCACCGTTGGGCATATTAGTGACCAGTGGTCACAGATTTAAAATACTGTAAATACCAACGTATAAAATACACTTTTTTCACGTCGGAAGATCTCAAAAGTTGAGAGTTCGCTCTATACGCAGGTACAAGAAATTTTGAGCATCGGAAATACGGCAAACAGGAATGGCGGCAGGCGCGCTGTCAGCCGCTCTTTGGTCAGTGTGTCCGGCGGGGTTTGGGGGGAGCGGGTGATAGAGCTTCGGCCTCGGCCGCCCGGACAGCGGCAGCAGCAGCGGATTTCAGTGCTGTGCCTGCTGCCTGCCTTCTGCCAAACCCAGTCTGCCTGCCTCATACCCTCCCTGCCTCCCTCCCTCTCCTGCCTGCCTCCCTCCCTGCCTGCCTCTCTCTCTCTCTCTCTCTCTCTCTCCCTGCCTCACTCCCTCCCTGCCTGCTTCCTTCTCTCCCTGCCTGCCTGCCTGCCTCTCTGCCTGCCTGTACCTCTTCCTCTCTCTCTCTCCCTCCCTCCCTGGCTGCCTGCCTGCCTCCCTCTCTACCTCCCTGCCTCCCTCTCTCTCCGCGCCTGCCTCCCTCTCTCCCTCCCCGCCTGCCTGCCTCTGTCCCTCTCTCTCCCTCACTGCCTTCTTGCCTGCCTCCCTTCCTCCTTCCCTGCATGCCTCCCACCCCCCCTCCCTGCCTCCCTCCATCCCTGCCTGCCTGCCTCCCTACCTCCCTCCCTCTCTGCTGCCCCCCCTCACTCCCTCCCTGCTGCCCTCCCTCCCTCCATCCCTCCCTCCCTCCCTGCTGCCCTCCCTCCCTCCCTCCCTGCCTGCCTCCCTCTTTCCCTCACTGCCTGCCTGCCTCCCTTCCTGCCTGCCCACCCTGTTTGCCTGCATCCCTCTCTTCCTCTCTAGCTGTCTCTCCTGCCTCCCTCCCTTCTTCCAGCAATATAATCGAAAATACTTGCGTTTTTTTTCACCAAGAAAAGGTCAAAAGTGGGGGGTGCGCCTTATACGCGAGCGCGCCTTATACACGGGTATTTACGGTAGTTCAAAAAGAAGCAGAGGGGAGATGAGAAGTTTTTTTCAGCGAGCGAGTTTTTCGAATCTGGAATGCATCCCCTGAAAGGGTGTTGGAGTCCGATTCGATAAAACTTTTAAAAGAGAGGTAGACACTTATTTGGGGAGGACGAGTTTGCGAGGTTATGGGGAGACAGCTGGGAAGTGGGATTAAATTGCTCTTTTTAAGGAGCTGGCACAGACTCGATGGGTCGAAAGGCCTTATCTTGCGCCATGAGATTCTGTGATTCTATGATAGTGGTCCCAAGACAGAAGGTGAAGAGACACACCACAGAGTCAGGAGCAGCTTCTAAAGCCATTTCTGCCACATCAGAAGATCAGTTCTGAATTATTCTTCAAGCTGTTACATGTCCGTGCCAGGCATTGCTTAATATCCTGAACCAGCAAGCATTGTGGAGCCCTGTAGCTCAGTTGTTAGAGCACTGTCCTTGCTTGCGAAATAGTTTCGAATCCCTATAATGCTAAATGATGGGTAAGTTTCCTTATTCTACACAACTCTGTCGATTCCGCAGTGAGTAGGAATCCGATCGTTAGTCTAATCGATCACTTGTTGAACAAATATGAGGCAGTGAGCAATTTGGCGGTGGGCTGTGGGTTTTGGGGGTTGTTGAGGCATCTGTGGAATGAGGGGTCAAACTCTTGGGTATGAAGGCTGTCGAGTTTGAAGGCTATGGTGGGTGACGGTTGTGGATGGGTTGAATGCTTATTGATGTTTATGTGTTCTACGGAGTGTTGTTTAGTATCCTGAGATTTGGAGGGAGTTGAGGAATGTGGTGGGGGTGAGGTCTGTCTGGTAAATGAATGCTATGTGGGGTGACGTCCGTGGAATGTGAAGGCGATGGTAGTGAGTGGGGGTGGGGAAGGAAAGCAGTAGGTGCGTGGTTGCTTTGGGAGGTGTGAGGACTTCGATGGGTGATGGCTGAGGAGATGTGGATTGGTGAGAGCTGTGGGGTGTGAGGGATATGCGTGGTTGAGATCTCTGGGTGTTGAGGAAAGTGAGGGGCGTTGTGTGTGCTGTGGGGTTGTGAAATCGCTGTGCAGATTGAGGTATGTATGCTGTGAGACCTGTGATGGGTGTTAAATCTGGTTCAATATTCAGCAATGAATGACACACATTAAAAGGTAAATAACAAACGAATACTAATTGATAACATAGTCACATAGCAGTTAACATGACATTCCGACAGTAAACTAAATAAGGACGCAAACAATCTGTATTAAGATAAACAAACTTATTCTCTAAAATTATTAACCAACTTGTCTACTCCGCAAACAATTATCGCTGCCACCAGCAGTGTATGGATGAGTGTGTGTGTCAATGTACTGGCAGTTTCTAGTTGCTCTGCAGGTAGATTTTCCTGACTCTTTGCTCTGCCCTGCTTGAATTCTAACCAACTTTCTTTATCTCTCTGTATTTTATTCACCCACGCTCATTTCCAGCAAGGCTTTGCATTGGGTTTGCTGGTTTGAGTGATATAATGCTTGACAAATAATTTCGGCTTCTCTCTTTTTTCCGCTGTCTTTTCCCACATCAATGCCATTATCCAGTCTACAGTACCAGCTGATTATTTGGGAAGCCAAGTCACTGATAGTCTTGTTCTAGTTGTCCCTGAATGCACGATCCCCAAGCAGCTATCCCTATCCTATTCTGACCGTTGACTCACTGCCCCGGTGCGTAGTCCTAATCAGCTGACTTCTAGCTTTACTGATAGTTTTCTTTCCTTTGAAATCCACCAACACAGTTACACCTGTACAAATCAAACAGAATACGAAACCGGAACTGATATGTTCGTCCCAATTGAATGGATATGCAGTGGGATGTCTTGTTAGCCAACCATAATAATAATTGCATTTTATATATTGCGGTTTTCGCATCTTCCAGAATTGACTCCTTATTTTGTCAGTGGGCGCAGCCACTTGTACACAGCGGTGCCTCACAAATGATCCTGAATTTAAAAATGACAAACCTGGTGCTTTTTTTTTCATAAGGGATTATTATCAACCATACGGATTAAGGGAAGTTCTCCAGGGTTTCACGCTGACCAGAATCAAATCAGTGCGCAAATTAGGTGAAAGGTTGGATTTACTTTTCTGTTTCCCCAAACATCCGGTCCCACAGCAGCATCGTTTTCTTGCCGTGTTGCCCGTTTCCACCAATCCCTCACACTAACAACTACCGAAAATCTGATCCAAGCCTTTGTCGCCTCTCAGCTGGACTATTCTAAGTCTGGCCTCCTCCGTGTGCGTTAATGCTCCGCTCCTTTATTGGCTGCCATGTGTTCAGGAACTATGCCCTGAAAATTGGGAACTCCTTCCTTCCACTTACCGCAAGCTACCACTGCCCGAATCCCTGGCCCTTGCCAACCTGGGTTTAATATTTATTGGTATTATGGAAACAGAATGCATAACAATAATAATTATTGCATTTGCAATAGTGCGTTTCACGTATTCTAGACATCTTCCAGACATCTGAAAGCGACAGCAACAATAACATTACATTTATAGAGCGACTTTTACGTTGGGACATAAGTCCCAAGGTGCTAAACAACCAGTTCAGTGGGCTGAGTGGCGGAGTGTGGTGGTCAGAGTAGGGCGGAAGAAGAGTACGTTAGAGGGCAAAGTTAATAGGGAAGTAGAAGGCACGGTAGAAGAGGAAGGTCTTGAGAGCGGCCTTGAAGGAGGACTGGAGGAAGTGCAACAAAAGGGGTTGTGGGATGGAGTTCCACAGTGTGGGAGCACAGAGGCTGAAAGCCCGGCCGCCGATGATTTTGCGGTTAGGGCAGTGGACGCGGAGCAGGCCTGAGTCTGCTGAACGGAGGGGATGGGCGGGTGGATAGGGAGAGAGTAGGTCAGAAAGATAGGCGATGGCAAGGCTGTGAATGGCCTTGAAGGTGAGGACGAGGATCTTGAATTTGATCCTCTGGGGGATGTGGAGTCAGCGGAGACGGGTGAGGGTGAGCATGATGTGGTCACGAAGCCTCGTGCGTGAGAGTACATGAGCTGCAGAGTTCTGAATGATCTGCAGCTTGTGAAGGGAAAAGCTGGGGAGGCCGATGAGGGGAGAGTTCCCATAAACGAGCTTATGTGTAATCAATGTGTGGATCAGAACTTCAAGGCATATACTGTAAAGTGAACTGTCTACATGTGCTTGAAACACGGCAACCAATTGAGTACACAGGTGTCTCACATACAATCGTGAATTGAAATAACATATTTATTCTTGCTTTTTCTTAAGATGACTGGTAGGCGCAATGCAACTTGTCCAAGGTTCACTCACCAGGAAGAGTATTATCTCAATTCCAACACTCTGTCTTAGGAATTTCCATATGTAGCTGGAATCCATGTAACTATTGTTTTGATTTGGAAATTGCTGAGCCTCGTAATCGTTTTCCACACATGTGATACACAAGCTAACCACACAAAAAACTACCCCTTACCCACCAAACCCTCTCACATAACCGTCACACTCCACCCCCCACCCCTCATATACACCTCCCCCAACTCACACAAGCCACTCCTGCCTCACCCACAACCCTCACACATTTTCTCCCTAACCCACACCCTCAGACTCACCCACCCCCATACAACACTCGCACCGACCCCGCGTATACATCCTTCACACACAGCCCTCATACTATCCACTGATGCACAACCCCCATCATAAACAAACACTCATTCCCCTTCACAAACACCCCTAACTCAAATACCTCTCACTAACACTTACCACTTACTCACATACACCCATCTCATACAAGCACTCTTATCATGCGCAACTGTCTAACACATACCCCTCCCACACACATCAAGGCACGACCTTTACATACGCACACCCATCTCACACATACCCATCCTAGAAACTTCCCCCTCACACACACTCCTCCAACACACAAACTTCATGCAAACATCCGTCATGCACACCACTCGCTGAGTCCTGTGATATTTTGGCATAATAGTCAGTAATAACAATACTAACAATCATTGCATTTGATATAGCGCTTTTGACATCTTATCGTGATTCCAAAGCGCTTCACAGAATATACTGTAAAATTAATTTACTGCATCCTTGTGTATGAAATGCAGCAGGCAACTGCGCATAGCAGCGTGCAACAAAATGTCGTGGGTGGAAATGACGAATTTGATTATTGTTCAGGGATTTGTGGACGGATTATTATTAGGCATGAGATTATTATTATCAATAACTTGTATTATGTGCTACTCGTTATTATCAGTAATGAGCAGCTACCATTAAAAGTTATCTAACAAAAGGTTATTCATTGGAAATCTAAATAAGGACATAAACAAATTGAATCAAGATAAACAAACTTATATTTACAGATTACTGACTGATTTAGCTACTTCATGCACGCATACCGCTCCCACCGCGCAGTGTATGCATGCATGAGAGTGTGAATATACTATCGGTTTCTGGGGGTCTGTTAAGAAGCACCGCCTCAAGCTGCAGCTTTTCTCTGTTGATATATTTCCTTGACTCTTTGCTCTGCCCAGCTTGCCTGTTACTCAACTTCAGTACGCCTCTTTCTCCATCACTCTCTTGCGAGGCTGCATTTTGCGTTGTTTGGTTAGATTGATAGTCTGTGTCACGGTGAATCTTAGCTTCTTTCTCTCTCTCTCTCTGACACACTTTTGTCAATTTAATGCTAAATTACCGGCTAAATATACAACAGCTGAACTCGCTTAGCAGCACATTGTTTTGATAGTCTGATTCTTGGTGTCGGCTGACCACACTTTTCCCAAACAAAAAGGCCTATCCTCTTATGACAGTTATCTCGCTGACCCGCTCTGTACTCTCCTTCTGCTCAGCCTGACTACGAACTATTCTGCTAGTTCTCTTTTCTTCTTGAAATATGTATACATTGCCGATTGTTGAAATGATTGTGACTTTACCTCTCAAAGCATCCTATTTTCGTATCATTGTACAGATGGGAAATAACCAGATTTATTCATTTAAAAATGGCCATTAACAAACAAGAATCTGCTAATTGACATCTGTCCAACCAATTATCAAACGCATCAATTAATTTGTAGAAGGAATTTGTCCTCCAATTATTGTCCAATAGTACTCCATCAACAATTGTATGTCACGTATCACAGTTACCTCTATATTTGCCCTCTGTTTCAATCCTTCTCCAACAGATTCAGCTATAGCCGATGCTAACCAAGCAGCACAGAGATCTACAGGTGATGTTAACCAAACACTAGAGGCAGATAAATATGATGGTAACGAAACAACAGAGAGAGCTACATGCGACAGAAACCAGCCAAATCATCCGGCTGCAGGTGACGATAACAGGCCTTCAAAAACAGCTGCAGGAGGTGGAAACCATCCATCAGAGACAGCCACAGTTGATGGGAACCAAACAACAGCGACAGCTACACGTGATGGTAGCAAGCCCAAAGAGTCACGTACAGATTATGGTAATCAGTTAACCAAGTCATCCGGAAGTGATGACGACCAGGCATCAGAGTCAGCTGCAGTTGATGGTAAACAGCCAACAATGACGTCTATACACGATGGTAACCAAACGCCACAGACAGCAACAGGTCATGGTAACAAGCAAACAGACTCAGATACAGCTGGTGATGACCAAAGAACAGAAATGGATGCAGGCCAAGATAACAACCTATTAGAGGCAGCTACAGCTGATGATAAGCAGCCACCACAGACAGCTACAGTTGATGGCAGCCAGACATCACAGGTGGCTACCGGTGATGCTAAACAGCCAAAAGATACAGCTAACATCGACGATAACCACCCAACAGAGACAGCCACAAGTAATGGTAACCATGTAACAGACACAATAAGAATTCATGGTAACCACACACAAGACACAGCTACAGGTGACAGTAACCAAACTACACAGATGCCTACAGATGGTAGTGACCAGCCAACAGAGGCAACTACAGTTGATGGTAACAAGCAAACCGACTCCACTAAATATGAGGGTAACCAACTCGTAGAAACGGCTACAGTTGATGACAACCAGTCAGCAACTAGAACAATGTATGCAACCAGTATACCCACAGAAACAAGTGAGTACAGATTGACGGTTTTCAATCCAGGTATTTCCCCTCCTGAAATAGATTCTCTTGTATCCCACAAACTGTTTCGCGCAGCGTTGCTCGAGGCACTGTCCATGGTGTCCTCTTCTACCACATCTACATGCTTCCTCTGTTGACATGACTTGAATTGGTTACTTCAATCCACGGCAGTCTGTGGGACACATGTACATACATGATTGGCTGTCAATTCAAGCGGGCGTGGGTTCCGCAAGAACAAAAAAAATTACACTGTATACTACCTTTTACGTCAGGAGGACGGCCCAAACCACCTAATTTACAAAAACACTATTTCATTGAGCAATTAGTAATCGTGTGGAACACGCTCCCTTGTGAGATGGATGAAGCAGCAAATATTAATTAATATTAATATTAAATATTAATTCAAACAAAGATTAGAGAATTTGTTTTAGGAACAAAAAAATTATATAAAAAATTAAAAGGCTCTCATGGGATAGTGTGCATGCAAGGTAGCCAGAAGGTCAACTCGATGCATATTGCAAATGATAATAATAACAACAACAACCTGTATTTAAATAGTGTTCTCCACATTAGACAGCATCTCAGAGCACGTCACAAACCGGAGCCAGGGTTCTCGACAGGGGGAGGGGGGAAAAGGTGAAACAGAAAATTCTTTAGTTGTGACCTGAAAATGGGAAGGGAGGAGGAGAAGCCGTGGGGCGAAGTTCCACAGCTTCGGGGCGTACTGGCCGAAGGCACGGCCGCTGACAGTCTAATGGAGGGTTTGGGGGTTCAAGGGGGAGGCCAGACTTAGTAAATCGGAGACAACTGGTACAGTTGTGACAACAACAACGACTTTGATTTGCATAGCGTCCTCCACGCCGGACGGCATCTCAGAGCGCTTCACAATAACGGATCCCGGAACTGAGCCAGGGCAGGGGTACAAAATTGACCAAAGGCACATGTCACGGGAGGAGGCCAGAGAGGTAGGAGGTGCGCAGGAGTAGACAAATTTGTGCACAATAGTGGGGAGCTTGAAGTTGATCCGCTCTGAGAAAGGGGGCCAGTGAAGATCTGCAATGACAGCGGTAATCGGGGAACAAAGTTTGGTTCGAGTGACAATGTGAGCAGCGCAATACATTGCTTGTGAGGGATCGGATGTGGGGGGAGATTCGAGCCAGATCGGGTCGGTGGAAGAGTTGAGAATCGTTGGACTGAAGATGTCGGCGAGAGCCAAATAGTTTGGTTGCCGTCATTTGATTCTTTACATTTACATTTAACTGCATCAAATTTGCGCTCATCCAGCTCTTGATGTCTGCTAAACAGGCTGACAGAACAACAGGGGAATAGCAGTCGCAATTTGTGATGGACAATTAGAGACGGATGCCATCCGCATACATGTAGAGGTTTAATCCATGCCTGTGGATCATGTTAAAAAAGAGGGACCTTGTAGAAAGAGAAGAGAAAGGGGCCAAGGGTGGATCTTCGGTGTACCCGGCAGGTGAACGGACGAATGCGACAGGAAGAGCCATTTGTGGAGATGTGTTGTTGGAGGTACTAATAACAATAATCATTGTATTTGATACAGCGCCAAAGTACGTCATCGACAGGTCTCAGTGTGCTTCACAAAATATATTGTAAAGTTAATTTTCTGTATACTTTGCGGGGAAAACAAGAAGGCACGAAGCACAAACAGATTTGGATTGAGTACTGGTAATTGGTTTTCTTTTCTTTTTTTATTAATTAATTTCATTATCTCCCACAAATGGAGTGAGACCTAACATACTTTACTTTATGTTCCCACTTTTACATTTTAATCTTCCTGTTAAATGATTATTTATGGTGTTCTCTTACACCTATCACAACTATCTCTGTATCTAGTTTAAACACTCTATAACCATTTCATCTCTCCTGCCTGCCAACACATCTGATCCCTGATGTTCAAAATGGACATCAGCTGGTCGGCATAGGGGTCCTTCTTCTAAACGATGCCGGATGTCTCAGGAACCTAAACATCTCTTAGCTCCAGTTTGATTATCTTCTGTCTGTCTTCACTAGAAATTAATATGTGGAGTAAAAAACATTACACTTCAGGAATGAGATAAGTAAACAGGAATATGTTGGCAAAGACCAAGTAGGAACAAGGTTTGCCCTCATTCGTCCTTCCAGTCGCATGATAGGTCGTTAACTAAACTATTTGATGGTGACCTGCCTCTCAGTGATCAGAGCACTCAACGGAAAGACCTGGGTTCAATTCGAGGCAGGGCAAAACCTGCAAAAGTATTCCTTAGTCCACACGCCTAATAATAATCTCTCTTAAAAAAAATGGTCATTTGAATCCACGGCCACGTTTGTGGGATACTGCTATGCACAAACGACTGCATCGTTTTGCCCACGAATACACAATATATTCACTTTACAGTATATTCTGTGAAGCTCATTGAGACGTCTAGAAGACGTGAACAGCGTTTTAACAAGGTGCAAGGATTACAACTGTATTGGTAAATTCTGAGAAATTAATTTCAACCAGAAATCTATCTAATCTATTCTTGAAGCAAATTGCCTTTTCTGTTTCGACTGTCTCCACAAAAAGCAAGACTCATAGGATTGGTTCTTAATAATTTTGATTGTTTTTGAAGAACATACGAATTAGGAGCAGGAGTAGGCCATTCGGCCCTTCGAGCCTGCTCTGCAATTCAATAAGATCATCGCTGATCTCATCTAACTTTGATTACCTGCCCTATCCCCATATCCCCCAATCCCTCTATTTTTTCAAGAATCTATCAGTCTCAGCCTTGAAAATGTTCAAGGACTGAGCATCTACAGCCCTCTGGGGGTAGCGAATTCCATAAATTCATTACCCTCTGAGTGAAGAAATGTTTCCTCAGCTATGTTCTAAAAGGCTGACCCCTAATTTTCAGACTGTGACCCCTGGTTATAGATTCTCCTAGTCGGGAAAACAGTCCCTCAGTGCCTACTTTATCTAGCCCTTTAAGAATCTTATATGTTTCAATAAGATAACCCCTAATTCTTCTGTACTCTAGAGAATACAGCCCTAGTTTATTCAACCTATCCCCATAGGTCAGTCCCCTCATCCCAGGAACTAACCTAGTGAATCTACGCTGCACCCCCTCTAAGGCAAATATGTCCTTTTTTAAATAAGGAGAACAAAACTGCACACAATACTCTAGGTGCGGTCTCACCAATGGCCTATACAGTTACAGCAAGACTTCCCTACTCTTATACTCTAATCAATTTGAAATGAACGCTAGCATACCGTTCGCCTTCTTAGTTGCTTGCTGCACCTGCAAACTAACTTTTTGGGACTGGTGTACAACGACACCTAAATCCCTTTGAATACTAACACTGTCTAACTTCTCCCCCTCTAGAAAATAATCTATTCTTTTATTCTTGCTACCTAGGTGAATAATTTCACACATGCTAACTTTGATTTCCTTCTGCCACCTACTTGCCCACTCCCCTAATCTATCCATATCTTGTTGCTATCTTTTTGCATCATCTTCAGAGCTCACTCTGCTACCTAGATTACTGTCATCCGCGAATTTAGACCCATTACATTCAATGTTCTCATCTAGATCATTGATGTAAATAGTATACTAGTATACTATACACAGTATACTATTTTATACTTGCGAACTAATTTTTACTGGTTTGTGTACACGGACACGCAAAATCATTCAATCTTCCTTGGACACAGGGGTCGTGCCAGAGGACTGGAGGATAGCTAATGTTACTCCCTTGTATAAAAAGGGGCAGAAGGACAAGCCTGGTAACTACAGACCAGTCAGTCTAACGTCGGTAGTGGGCAAACTTCTAGAGTCCATAATCAGGGACAAGGTAGATCTTCACTTAGAAAGATATAGGCTAATAAAGGACAGTCAACATGGATTTGTTAAAGGCAAATCTTGCCTTACAAATCTGATAGAATTTTTTGATGAGGTAACGGAATGGGTGGCTAATGGTAGCGCAGTTGATGTAGTTTACATGGACTTTCAAAAGGCATTTGACAAAGTGCCGCATGAGAGACTTATTATAAAATTAAAGGCCCATGGCGTAAAAGGGACAGTGGCAGCGTGGATCCACAACTGGCTGCGAGACAGAAAGCAGAGAGTTGTAGTGAGCGGCTGTTTTTCAGATTGGAGGGAAGTGAGCAGTGGTGTGCCACAGGGATCAGTTTTGGGACCATTGCTGTTTGTAATCTACATCAATGATCTGGACTTGGGTTTATGGATTACAGTTTCCAAGTTTGCAGATGACACTAACTTAGGGAGAATAGTAAATAGTGAGGAGGATAGTAGCCATCTGCAAGAGGATATAGACAAATTGGTAAAGTGGGCAGACAAATGGCAGATGAAGTTTAATGCAGAGAAGTGTGAGGTGATGCATTTTGGGAGAAGAAATGAAGGGAGGCAATATAGGCTAGATAGTACAATTTTAAATGGTGTGAAGGAACAGAGAGACCTGGGGATTTGTGTTAGTGACTCGTTGAAGGTGGCAGGACAGGTAGACAAGGCTGTTAAGAAGGCATATGGGATACTAGGCTTTATAAATAGGGGTATAGAGTACAAAAGTCAGGAAGTGCTGACTAACCTCTATTAGACTTTGGTTAGGCCTCAGCTGGAATACCTTGTTCAATTCTGGTCACCACACTACAGAAAGGATGTGAAGGCATTGGAAAGGGTACAACGAAGATTTACTAGGATGGTGCCAGGATTGAGGGACTTCAGCTATGAGGAGAGGCTAGATAGGCTAGGGTTATTCTCTCTGGAGCAGAGAAGATTGAGGGGAGACCTAATAGAGGTTTATAAGATCATGAGGGGTTTCGACAGGGCAAATAGAGAAAAACTATTTCCACTCCTGGGCGAATCTGTGACTCGTGGTCACAGATTTAAAATAGTTTCAAGGCGAAGTAGAGGGGAGCTGAGGAGAATTTTTTTCACTCAGCGAGTTGTTCGAATCTGGAATGCATTGCCTGAAAAGGTGGTGGAGGCTGATTCGATAACAACTTTTAAAAGGGAATTAGATCTTTATTTAGGGAGAACAGGTCTATTAGGCTATGGGGAGCAGGCAGGGCAGTGGGATTGAATCGCTCTTTTCAAAGAGCCGGCACAGACTAGATGGGCCGAATGGCCTCCTTTTGTGCCGTAAAATTCTATGAATCTATGAATCTATGAATCATTGCTCTTCCATAGCTCTTATTTAGTCCCCATTCAAAATATTCTCCTGTGTCTTTTTTACGATCGCAAAGATTGACTTCACACATCCCTATATTCAGATCCATCTGCCAATGTTTAGCACACTCTTTTTATTTGTCTGAATCCCTTATTAACTTTCCACTTTCATTTACAATAACAATAACAAAACCATATTTGCATTCTGCCTTTCGCGTCAGTAGGACTTCTGAAAGCGCTGGACAGTCGTTATTTCAGCGTTATCGAAGAGGAGGTTCTTGAGGCAGGCCTCGAAGGAGGCCAGGGAGGTGCAAGAGGAGTAACTGCCGGATGGAGTTCCAGAGATTGTTGGCAGAGCAGCTAACATTTCGCCCGTCATTGGTGGTGCGGGTGCGTTGTGAGACATCGATCGGGCCATAGATTGCTGAGTGGAAGGGGTGGACAGTAGGTCACGGATATAGGGTGAGGCAAGACCGTTGATTACTTTCAATTATGTGGACCAGTATCTTGAATTGGATCCTCCGACTGATAGGGAGTCAGTGGTGTCGTGCAGTATGAAGGTGATGTGCTTACTAAGCTTGGATCGGTAGAGGACACAAGCCACAGAGTTCTGGATAATCTGCAACCTGTGTTGGGAGGCATTTGGGAGGCCGACAAGTTGTGGGTTTTCATCGCCGGGATGTGAGGAAGCCAACAATGAGGGTTTCAGCGGCATTGGGGATAGGGTAATGGCCGTCTCAGACAATATTGCGGAGGAAAAGCAGAGTGAGCCGTTGCTTGTATGCAGTTGAGGAAAGACAGTTGAGGAAGGAACAAGAGAAACAGATTCCTGACTGGATTGTTGAGGTTGATGCTGCCAGCACCTGAATTGTGAAGGCTCAAACCAATCAGGACGGCCTATGCTTGTTTACATTGAATGTGGGAGCATGACAATGTTTATAAGTAGGGGGCTAAGAATAGTGCCATGGGCACGCCACAAGTGACAGTGTGGGGAATCAAACTTAAGCCGTGGGTGGTGACAAAGTGAATATGATGAGAAAAATAGGAGTCGAATCGGGCGAGCGCAGGTTCTTGGAAATTAATTTGGGAGGAGAGGCAGTGTAGGAGGATGGAGTGGTCGACCATGTCGAAGGCAACAGAGAGATCGAGGAGGACTTGGTGCAGAGGCAGACCTGTTCGCAGATTTTGAGATTATGTCGTTTGAGATTTTGACCAGGGCTCTCTGCGTAGTATGTGAAGCGCGGAAGCTAGGTTTCAGGGGTTCGAAGAGGGAATAGGAAGAGAAAAGGAGCGAAGTTGGGAAGATATGACCCATACCAGGACTGTAGAGAAGAATGGAAGTTTGAAGAGATGGATTAGCTGGATAGTAAGGATACGTCCAGTGAAAGATTTTTCAAGATGGGGTTGACGACAGCAGTTTTTAGAAGGGTGGCAACAGTGCTGGTGGATAGGGAGGGGTGTATGCTGTTAATTAGGAGGGTATTAACAGATGGAGCTGGGAGATGAGCAGATGTGTCGGATGACGTCACAGGTGCTGGAGGTATGTTTCACTTCTCGGATGAGAGCAGAGAGGCGGGATAGAGAAAGGGTCAAAGGTGTGTATTTGTGGGCAGGAAGGATTTAGATCCTGGCCGATAAATAATGGAGAAGTAGTGTTGGACAGAGTAGCATTGACTGAACGGATCGCCGATTTTTGATTTGAGGAATTCCGCTGTCTCCTCGCAGTTGGAGTTGGGGGATAGGATGAGGAGTGGTAGGGTTGACAGTTGAGGCGGTGTACTGTGGACAAACGGAGCCTGGGGTTAACCTTGGCTTGCAAGATTAATTTGAATTAATAGCAGGACATGACAGTGGCTTGGGCGGAGAGGCAGGCCTAAGTGTGGTCCAGCCAAATTTGCTGGTGGACTGTTAATTTTGATTTCGTCTAAGCACATTCGACAGTTCACACGCAGTAAGTTGATCACGCAAATCACGACTAATTGTGGGACGCTGCTGTGCAGATTTGCGTCGTGTTTGCCTACAAATATACAATCAATTCAATTTACAGTACATTGTGTGAAGCAATTTGAGATGTTTAGAAGACGTGATAAGTCGCCATATCAAAATAAATGATTATTAATGTTATTTATTGATTTTTGTTCACCGAAACAGGAAATAAATAAAAACAAATAATAATAGCGAGTGACATTACTCCGTTTGTGGTCCATTTGTACTCAGTGTCTGTGCTCTCTCGTATTACTTGTGCTGTTTCTTCTTTCAGCCAAAGTTGACGAAGTGATGGAGAATGAAGACTGGTTATTTGATCAGCGGGAAAAAGAGAAGAAGTCAGCAAGCATTCGAAAAAACATTGCCAGGATCAAGAAGAGCCTACAAGAGAGTATTGGAATATGTCTTGAAGAGAAGGAAAGCTTTCAGCTTTTCATTATTGTCCTGGTCCTGGGTGCATTGAATGCCTCTGCAATCTACACGTTTAATCAAGGTCTGATAACTTGTTTTGTTTATATTTTTGTAAAAGGAATTCCGGACTTTCCACCGTCTCCTGATCTCAGGAAGGATATACCAGGCTTGGACGGTGGGGGTGGGAGTAGGGGTGGGGAGCTGGTGTAGATTTGTTGATCATCACCTGGAAGGAAGGAATAAATATACCAAGATAGGTTGCGTGTGCTTGGATTATCTATTTATTATTCCAGTTGTGGTCAGACTAGAGTTTTAACGATTGTGGCAGCTGTCTACACTTCTGAACAGTATGATATGGTTTAATCCTTCACGTGTGACGCTCATTCATCCAGTCTATTAGAGATGTCACGCACAGCATCTCATCTCTTCTACACCAAGCATGAACTATGCGTAATAATAATAAAGATAGTAATCCTTGCATTTGATATAGCGCTTTTCACAACTTATCGATGGCTTAAAGCGCTTCCCAGTATATACTGTAAAATAAACTGACTGTAGATTTGTCGGCGGAAGGCGGCAGCCAATTATGCACAGCAGCGTCTCACAAACAATCGTGGATTTAATTGACCAATTTTTAGTATTGTGTTTTTTTGGATGGATTAATAATAGGCGTGTGGAGTAAGGAAACTTGCCCAAGCTTTCGCCCTGACCTGCCTAGACTCGAATACAGGTCTCACGTATGCAATAAGAGTGCTGTATCCACTGATCTACAGAAGCTCCACAGTCTCCATAATCTAAAGTTAACACCATACAACAACAAAATGAAATTTATAGAGTGCAGTTCACGTCGGGACAAAGTCCCAGTCTGGCCATTAATGATTTAACTCTTTTATTAACCCCAGCCTCCTGGGTGACTGCTGTTTTTTGACTCACATGGTTAGTTTAGTGTGAACCCTCCAGAAAATAATCCACTGCATTTTTACTACCTAGGTGAATAATGTTACACTTCTCCACATTAAACCCCATCTGCCTCCTTCTTGCCCATATAAGTAGCCTCTCTATATCCCTTTGAATTCTTCTTTGAAAAGTTAAACCGAGCTCTCATCTACCTTTTCAGGTGGATGCTAAAGATCCCATCACACTTTTCGAATGTCAAGGGAAGTTTCTCCCGGTGTCCTAGCAAACAGTCCCCAATATATATTTGGTCTCTCGCTCCACAGCTGTTTGATGGTCATTCTTCAGCTCAAACTGGCTGCCACTTTTCAATCGAAGGAAATAGTCTCCACATAGCACAGTAATTTATGAGAAACACTTTGAAACATGATAAAAGTATGGTAAATTACGGTATAATCGGCAGAATTACAGCATTATTATAATTCTTCTTTATTTCGCAGTGGAGGATTTCTACAGAGACACACATTGGCAGGTGGCTTTCTGTGTGATTGTCACTCTTCTGCTGGGAGCTGCTGGTGTGTTGATTTTCTTCTGCAGAAAACGAATTAAACAAGTTCAAGGTAACACAGGATTTTCGGAACCCATAAAAAACTCATACTTAAGTTGATCCTTTATATTGTACTTGAAATAGTGAGGAGAATTTGGAAGTTTCATTCTATATGGACAGGCAGGTGAAGAAAGTAAGCGTTTGTGTGCCATGTGTTTGTGAGGGACAGCTGATGTTATATAGGTGAAGGAAGGTGGGGAGAAGCGGTGTGAGGGAGAAAGGAAAGCTTGGCATGGGCCAGATGACATTCGTGCACACCCAAAGTAGTTGAGAGAGTGTCTAAGGAGACAGAAGCGGTCAATGCCAAGGAGAGGAGTTATTGGTAAGAGGCTTCAGATTTGTTTATCATGAGTTAATGAAAGAAAGATTGGCTCATCAAGTCTTTTTTGACTGACGGGCAACTGGACATTATGTCAGGTCTGAAAGTCAGGCATGGAAATCGGAAAGAAGATTTGGGTCTTCTTTACATAAGTGATATGAACCCGTATCCATGGATGGTGCTCGCGATCCAAATTGCTGCATAGTGATATAGTGGTTTTCATATCTTCTAGACATTCCAAAGCACTTCGTAGAATATACTGTCAAGTGAATTGAGCGCAACTATGTAAGTGACACATGGCAGCCAATTGAGCACAGCAATGCCTCACATACAGACGTGAATTGATCTGAGAATTTTTTTTGTCTCTTATTTCTTGTAATATTACTCTCATGCGTGCAGTGTAAGGAAACTTGTCCAAGGTTTACACCGTCAGGAATAGTGGGAATCCAATTTCAACAGTCTACCTTCGGAATTTCCATATGTTGCTGGGATACACGTAAATCTTAATTTGCTTTGGAGATTCCTAACCCGTAACAATAACAACATAGAGGGTTTCTGCATACCTAGCTAACCAATACAAAATAAACAAATACTCCTCACACACACGCACACCTCTCACACATACCACTCACACAACCTGTCTACACAATTGCACACGCCGCCCTCACTCACACACCCATCCTAACCCGCCCACGCAGCTTCCGCACACAGCACACGTAGAGCCCCCTCACACACATCTCTCACACTCTCTCCTCACACACATCCCTCACGCTATCTCCGCTCACAAACAGCCCTCTCATAAAGAGCACGCTCACACACACCCATCTCTTGTACACCCCTCACTCACTCACACACAACCTCACACATATTCCTCAAACACACAACAATCACCAAACCAACAAAAGACTCCAAAACACTCTTCACATATTCCCTTAAATACACATACCTCACACAAACAACAACAACAACAACAATTTACATTTATAAAGCGCCTTTCACGTCGGGAGGACGTCCCAAGGCGCTGAACAAGAGGCGTGTGACCCGAGCTTGGAGGGGAGTGTTTGGGAAGGGGTGAAACACGAAGGGGAGGTAAAAGAGTTCGGGGTGGAACAAAAGGCACGATCGAAGAGGAAAGTCTTCAAATCGGCCTTGAAAGAGGAAAGGGAAGAGGCAAAACGGAGGGATTGAGGGATGGCATTCCATAGGGTGGGAGCGGAGAAACTGAAGGCCCGGCCTCCGATGGTGGGGCGGTTCGGGCGGGGGCTTGGAGCAGGCCAAGTCCTGTTGAACGGAGGGTCCGGGTGGGCGTGTAGGGGGAGAGTAGATCGGTTAGGTAGCTACCTCATACACACCCTTCACAAAGAAAACCACACATTACATTATGTACACCCCTCACACACACAGCCCTCTCACACGTACACCTCTCCCGCACACTCCCCGCTCACACATTCCCTACCATACACACACACCTCAAAACTACAAAACACTCACAGACACACAAACACACACACAGTGTATACACGGTTCACACACTTCAGGCAAACCTCCCTCACACCCACACCTTTCACACACAACCATCACGCAATATACACACATGCATCACACATCACACAACCCTCTAAGTTTTTGGTGTAATAGTCAACAACGAACAGACACATATACCACTTGGTAGTAAGGACAATAAACTGAAAAAGGAAACAAACAATATCTACCAAGGTAAACAATATTTTACTCTAAGATTAGTGAACAATTTATCTACTCCACGCATACAGCTCCTATCCCGTTAGTGTAAGAGAGTGTGAATACACAACCATGGTATGTGTGTCTCTTAAGAAGCCCTGCCTCAAGGTCCAGTGACCTGCTGCTCGTAGATCGGCTTTACTCTTCACTCTGCCCTGCTTGCCTATTACGCAACTTCAGTACACCTCTCTCACTCTCCCTCTCTTGCCAGGCTGTGTGTTGGGTTGGCTGGTTAGGTTGATAGTATGCTCAACGGTGGATCTAAGCTTCCTTTCTTGCTTCCTCGCTCCCTCCCTCCCTTCCTTCCACCCTTGCTTCCTTGCTTGCTTGCATGCTCTCTTGCTTGCTCTCTTGCTCTTTCTCTCTCAGTTAAGCCTGTTGTTGTCTAGGCTGTACCGGCTGATCACACATTAGCTGGACTCCCTCAGCAGCACTCGATTTTGATAGTCTGATACATAGTGTCGGCTGACCACACTGTCCCCAAACAATGACATATCCTCTTCTGGACTATTTATCTCGCTGCCCCGCTATGTACTCTCGTCCTGGTTCGCCTGACCTGTAACTCGTCTTTTGTTCTTCAATTGATTATGCCTTTTCGATTGTTGACATGATTGCGACTTTTACCCTCAAAGCGTCTTATCTTGATACCATTTTGGCAGCTTCTGGGAAATAACCAGATTGATCCAGTTCGAAATGTCCATTGACTAATAAGAATCCGTTAATTGATATTTGTGCAACTAATTATCAAACTCATTGATTACGTTTTCGAAAGAATGTGTATTCTTATTTATTGCCGCTTCCTATTCTATCAATCCTGTTGCTCACATATCACAGCTGCCTCTATATCTGCCCACCGTTCCAATCATTCTCCCTTTTTTCAAGCTCCAGATAGTGGCGGCGATAGCCAGCCAACAGAAACAGCGACAGTTGATTTTAACCAACAAACAGACACGGAATCGGATGAAAGTAACAGAACAACAAATGCAGATACAACTGAAGATAACCAACTAAATGCCACAGCTACAGTCGACGGTAACATGTCAACAGAAATAGCTACAGTAGACGATAAACTACCAACAAAGGCAGATAGCGAGACAACAGAGACAACTACAGCTGTTAGTAACCAACCATTGGGAACAGCCACAGGTGATGGTAACCAATCAACAGAGAGAACGGACAAACATACAGGTGATGTTAGCCACCCAACAGAGCCACCCACATGTGATGCTAAGCAGCCAAGAGAGATAGCTACAAGCGACAGTGACCACGTACAATTGATCGATGAAGGAGGGGCGGGTGAGTTCAATAAGAACAAAACTAAATTTGCATTGTATAGCATCTTTCACATCGCGAAGACCACTCAAATAATCTATAAAAACACTATTTCAGTCAGTGACTAGTAAACCCGTGGAATAGGCTACCTAGTGAGACGGTTGAAGCAGCAAATCTGGATGCCTTCAAACACAGATTAGATAGATAATTGTAGGAAATAAAAGTATATATTATCGAACAGGAAGACAGTGTGTATGTGCCAGAAAGGAGTGAGGCTTACATGATGCATATTGTTGTTTATTATCGTCTAGAATTACTTATGTTCTTACACCTGCAGGTGCTAACAATAATAAAGCAAACAAAAGACTAGATTTATATAGCGCCCCCCCATGCTGGAGGACGTCTCAGAGCGCTTCACAACGCGTAGCTTCGGGCTGAGCCAAGCACAGTGGCAAAGGTGCAGTCAAAAAGAAACGTTTTCATGCTCACCCCGAAAATGGGAAAGGAGGGGGTGAGGCTAAGTGAGTAATGGATGGTATTCCATTTGTATGGGGGCGTAGTGGCTTAAGGCACGCTCGCCAATAGTGGATTGGAGGATTTGGGGGACAAAGGGGAGTCCAAACCCAGTAGATCAAAGTCAAAGGGTACTATTGTGAGGAGAGAGGAGGAGGTTGGAAAAGTTGGGTTGTGCAGGAGAACAGAGGAATTTTAACAAAACTTTGAGGATCATGAAGTCGATCTGCTCTGAGTGCGAGCCAGCCGATCATACTGCGACCCTCTACTCCCTTAACTTCACCCTCCATATTGACTCACCGAATCACAACTGTGGCCACGCTGTCCACCTCATCATCACCCACGGCCTTCATATTTTCGACCTCAGCAGCTTGGAAAATGCCATCTCTGAAAAATTTCTTCTCTCCTCTTCCATCCCTCTCTCCTGCATCAAGCCATCAACTGTACTTTTCCGCCTATGGAAAGTTCTCCCACCTGAGCCCCGCACAGAGGCGCTCACATCCTCTGACCTGCTACCCCTCTAACTTCCCCCCACAGCGATCCTGAAGCAGCTGTCCAGCTGCTCCATGATCACCTCTCATCCACCTTCAACTCTCTCATCCCCTTTAAATCCAGTTCTATTTCCAACCCCACCCGCTCCCCCTTGGTACAAAAATCATCTTCGCTCCCTAAAATCCCAAAACCGGCTGCTCGATGGCAGGTGGCAGAAAACCGTCCTCATGGTTCACCACCAACTGTGGCTCGGGCATCTCCACAGTTACCGCCGTTTTTTGTGTTAAGCAAAAACGGCCTACATTTCCAACATCAATGTGGAGGCAAACAGCAAACCTAAAGTCCTCTTTTCCAGCATCCACTGCCTCCTCCGCGTACCCCCTCAGGCCTCCTCAATCTTCAATTCAAACGTGAAGTGCGAGGAGGTCATGGATTTCTATACATTCCAAATCCAAAATATTCACCAGGCAGCCTCATCCTCCTGCCTCTCGTCGCCCAACGCAATCATTCGCTTTCCGTCCCCCTCATCCTCCCCAATATCAGCTCCAACCTTAACCCCCTTCTTACATTCCTTCTTCCCCGTCTCTCCTTCCTCCCTCTCCCGCACTACCACGACAATGAGGACCAGCACCTGCTGCCTCGACCCACTCCACACCAACCTACGGCTCACACATCTCCCCCTCCTCTGCCCAATGCTGGCTGATATCATCAACCAGTCCCTCTCCACAGGATCAGACGGTGCCCGGTCTAAACTGCTCCCACCACCATACTCCTTGATTCGTCAAACCCTAGCCAATTCCGCCCTATATCTAACCTGTCCTTCCTTTCCAAAGCACTCAAGATAGAACTCAAAGCATTGTAGCACTCGAACGCATTGTTGAAAATCAACTGAGTGTCCACCTCTCCTCCCACTCCCTCTTCGAACGCCTCCAATCAGATTTCCACCCTGCCCACAGTGGAGAATGCTTGCGAAAGTCACAAACGACGTCCACTCCATTTGCGACCAGTGTTCCCTCTGCCACTTTATCCACCTGGAGCTGTCCGCTGCGTTCGACACTATCGACCACTGCAACCTCCTCCACGGCCTGTCCTCCGTTATACACCTCAGTGGGACCGCACTCGCCTGATTCGAGTCCTGGCCTCACAAACCGCCAGCAGCACATCACCACAAACGTCTTTCCCTCCCGCACTCATCCAGTTACCTGTGGAGTACCCCAGGGATCCATCCTTTTTCCCCTCCTCTTCCTCATCTATACGCTCTCTCTTGATGATGTCATCCACAGACATGCGGCACACTTTCACATGTACGCGGATGACACCCAATTCTATCTCTCCACATCAGTTTCCGACCCCCAGTCCCCTGATGATCTGTCAGCCTGCCTGTCAGCTGGCTGATTGCAAATTTCGTCCAGCTGAATGTTGACAAGACGGAGGCCTTAATCTTTGGTTCTCATCAACGTCTCCATTCCCACGGCTCTCACCACCTTCACCTACCCATCTGCTCCTAAAACTCTCCGAACCTCTGCGCAACCTTTCGACCCCCAAGTGTCCTTCCTGCCCCACATCCGGTCCTTCACCAGCACCGCATTCTTCCAACTGCGACGGATCGCCCGTCTCCGGCAATACCTCACAACAAAAGCCGCTGAAACCCTGGTCCTGGCCTTCGTCACCTCAAGTCTCGACTATACAAATGCCCTCCTCATTGGTCTCCCCTCCACCACAATCCATAAAATGCAACTCATCCAAAACTCTGCCGCCCGCATACTCTACCAGAACCAAACTTCGCTACCCCATTACTCCAGTCCTGTCAGACTTCACTGGCTCTCTATCCCCGAAGGATCAACTGCGAGATCCTCATCCTTGTTTCAAATCCCTCTATTCCTCTGCATTCCCCTGCCTCTCTGATCTCCTCTCTCTACAACCCAGCACCCGATGCCTTCGCTCCACTAGGTCTGGCTTCCTCCATGTCACTGAATCCTTCGCTCCACCCTTGGCGGCTGTGCCTTCAGCCACTAGGCCCCGAGGCTCTGGAATTTCCTTCCTCACTACCTTCGCCTCGCCCCCACTTTTCTCAACTTCAGGTCCCAGTTCTCTTCGATTGCGCCTTTGGTTACCTTCTTATCCCTGACATAGCTCGGTCCCGCGATCCGCTGTTATGAAGTGCTCTGAAACGTCATGCAGCACTGAGGGCGCTATATAAATAGAAGTTGTTGCCGTTGTTGTTGTTTTTAAATAAGGAGACCAAAACTGCACACAATACTCCTGGTGCGGTCTCAACAAGGCCCTATACAGTTGCTGCAATACTTCCCTACTGTTGTACGCTAAACCATTTACATTGATGACGGCTGAGTTTAAGTTGATGGCTGTGGGGAGAGGTAACGGTTATCATGGACTTGAGGGCTGTGGGGTTGGTGTAATCTGTGCGCTGATGTTTTTGGGGGGGAAGATGAAGTGTTTCGGTGTGGTGAGATCAGAGGGGTGTGACGTCTGTGCGGTTGGTGATTGCTGCTGATGTATTAGGGCTTGGGGGCGGGAAGGGCTTCAGTTGAGATAAATTATGTGTTGGAGCTGAGGGCTGACGGACGTGTGTGCTGTTGGATTGGTGGGAGTTTTGTGGCAGATGAGGCCCCTAATATGAATGGCTGCGCTGAGGCGGCTAAGGGTATTGGAGAGGAAGAAGATTGAGGGAGGAGACTTTTGTGGGTAAGGTTAAAGCTGTGGGTGATACGAGGGCTGTGGTGTAGCTTAGAGGTGTCGGCGAATTCAGATATGTGGATTGTGGAGCTGCGAATATCGGTGGTGTATGGGCTTTGGATGAGGTGAAGGCTGTGGGAGAGCTGAGGTTTGTGCACATGTGAGGTCTTTGGGGAACTTGGTGCTTGTGGGGACAGTTGTAAGGTGTGAGTTGTTGAGAGCTTTGGGGCAGGTGGGCATGCGCGGGCGATGATGCCTGCAGGGGAGTTGAGGGTTGTGATCGTGGTGGGAGGACTCTGGGGAAATTGAACTCTTTGGGTGAATGCTGGTGTTTCGTTGAGGTGTGTGCTTTAGCTGAAAGCTGTGTGGGAGTTGAGGACTTTGGGGAAGGTGAGGTTTGTGGGGAATTGAAGGCATTATGGGACGTGAGGATATTTTGTGGGGTGTTGGCTTTCGGGAGATTTGAGGGGAGTTGACGTCTATTGAAATCTGTTCAGAGCTGTGGATTGTTGGGAGCTGTTAGGGAGTTGGGCATGTGAGACGGTGAGTCCTGTGGGCGGTGGTAAAGGCTATGGAGTAGGACTCTGGGAAGATGTGGTATGTTGAGAGGTGAGCAGTCTAGTGTATTTGTTGGGTGAGTTTCAGGTGAGGACTGCGTGGGTGTGGATGGTTAAATTGGTGGTGAGAATTTGTGCGTGAGACGCAGGTCTGTCTGGTTGTGAGGTCTGTGGGGTAGTGAGATTTACGGGGACAATGAGGTCTGTGGGTTCGGTGAGAGCTGTGGGGTAGTAAATGCTGTGGGGATAAATATGTCTGTTGGGAGGTGAGTTTTGTTAAGTGGAAATGGCTGTGAGTGATTGGAGGCCTGTAGGTTTACTGAATGTTGGTGGGTAGGAGAGGCATGTGAGTTTAGTGAGGTTTGGGTATGTTTTTCTGGCTGTGGGGCAGGTGAAGGCTGTGAGGTGTGGTATGGGCTATGGCTGGGTGAAGGCTGTGGTTATTTGAGCTCGGTGTGGAGTTGCAGCCTGTGTAGGAGGTGAGGGCTGTGAAGAGGGAATGCGTGTGCATAATGAGAGGAGGATTAAGCCTGTGGGGTGACTTTCGTGTTGCGTTGGGTTCTGTGGGTAGATTAATTGTACGGTGAAGTGTTATTGACAGTCCATGGAATTATTATTGTAGGTGTGACCCTCATGCAAGAACCATCTAAAGATGTATTAAAGAAAGAAAATTCGGGAAATAAACCGAGCGATTCAGCAACTTTACCGAGTTCCATTGGAAATAAACCTCCACCCCAGAACAAAGCACCTAGTGACCACACCAACATCCATACAGACCCAACGAAATCATCTGAAAGTGTTAATCCCCCAAATATACTATCTCATCTGGCTTTGAATAATTATTATCCGATGAAAATATCTTTGAAGGAGATGCTAGAGATCAGCACTGATAAACTAAATGACACTAAACCCACTGGACCTGAAGGAATAGGATGGCACTTTCTGCAGAGAGTCCTGATGGCTAACTCAACATCTAGGAATCCGGACTGGCCGCTAACCAAACAGGTAGAGAAACACACGGAAGTCAACGAGGATTCGAATAATGAAGAGGATTTATTTGATTGGGTTGGGGACAACGACGGGCAGATAACCGGGGTTAATCCACTGGACGTCACAGTTGCTGTTTTCCTCTGTGCAGATCACTCACTGAGGCAGGAGCTAATGCGGAAAATGTCCCTGTGCCAGTTTGCGTTGCCTTTTCTGCTGCCAGAGGGTGATACTGTCACCTTCCTCCTCTGGGCCATGCGCTCCATCGTTAAACAGTGGCGGCCACATTCTCTGGTGAACAGCAGTGGGTTTGTGGAGGAGAGCGTTGTGACGGCAGCCATTCCAACCTTCTCCTTTATCAGGCTGGGCCGCTGCTCTGTCTCCAAATCCAAAATGCTAAATCTCACCTTGAGCCGCACTGAACACCAGCAGAATTTCTTTCTACATTCTGAGATGGAATACGGTAACCTGCCCCGGGGAATTTCTGATGGGCTGGCAGAGATCTGCTGGTATTTGCCTGGTGGGAAACCAAATCTGGATGTGTTGCCGGAAGCCTGTTCTTTTATTAACCTTCGTGGTGAGGCTAGGGCGCACCAGAAACAGGCACAGTTCCTCGCCAAAATAGCCAACGCTCTCTTTGTTTTCATTGATGTTTTTGATGAAGAAAAAATATTATTTCTGACATCTCTCGCACATTCACCCACTCGATTCTTCCTTATAATAAACTCCAGCAGCAAGGAGCAGAAAATCTCCAAACAACAATCGAGAGAATTATTAACAGCACTGAATTTACATCAACACCAGGTGCTGAGTAGGAAGGGTAAGAACGATGCCCAGTTCGTGGATATTCTACGATCCACAATCAAAAGTCTCCTTGCACCTGGAGAAGCAAGGCATCAAAGAATTGATGAAATGACTACAGTGGCTAGTGAAATTAGAGTACAAGTTGATGAAAATGATCCTGAAATGCGACGAGGGCAAAAATCGGCGGAAGATTTACTGAAACATATTGACACCAGTGACATTGCAGCTTATAAACAGGTTGCGCTCCCCTTACATGGCAAATCCTGGCAAATCTGGTCCGAAGCCGAGAAAGAGAAGAGCAGAATGAACCACAGGAAGGATAAGCCCACGGATAAGTACATTGAGGAGCTGAACAAAACGCAAACTGATGTGCGCAAAACGCAGCGAGAGAATGGTGTGAGTAAGCAGATGAAGCAGTTCATTGCTGCCCTCAAACAAAGCTCAGGGGTCAAACAGGGCTTTTTCGTGCAATGGCTGAAATTGGACCTTGACCGTAAATCACGACAAATCATGCTGAGTCTCCGGTCTGATTATAAAATGTTGGAGAAAAATACCAATGCGTCGAGTGCAGAGATGCAAATTTTGGATCAGAAAATGGCTGCCAGCTCCCTGGGGTTAGAGCACTTCATGCGGGAATTGGGTCAGGTGTATGAAATATGTGCAACACAGGAATATCAGATAATTACAAAAAATATATTTAAGACATTACCTGGTGTAGCTGCTGATCTGATGCTGGGAGGGTTTCCTCTGGAGCTGATTGATGGAGATGTGTCCAACATTCCCTTGCAGTGGGTGAGTGCGGTGTTGGAGGAAGTTAACAGAAAGGTCGGTGGTAACCCCCGTGTGTTTGTGCTGACGGTGCTTGGGGTGCAGAGCACAGGGAAGTCCACACTTCTCAACACAATGTTTGGATTGCAGTTCGCTGTCAGCAGTGGGCGGTGCACGCGAGGTGCTTACATGCAACTCATTAAAGTGACAGGGGATCTGGTGACTGAGCTGGGCTGTGATTTCATTCTGGTGATCGATACCGAGGGACTGAAAGCCCCAGAGCTGATGAGCCTTGAAGACAGCTATGAGCACGACAACGAGCTGGCCACGTTGGTGATTGGACTCAGTGATGTGACCTTAGTGAACATGTCCATGGAAAACTCCACTGAAATGAAGGATGTTCTCCAAATCGTGGTCCATTCATTGATACGCATGAGGGAAATCGGGAAAAGGCCAATTTGTCAGTTTGTTCACCAGAATGTGGCTGGCGTGTCAGCATATGAACAAAACCGGAGAGATCGACAGAAACTACTGGAACAGCTGGACGAGATGACAGAGGCTGCTGCTCGGATGGAGAAATTAGAGCGTGTCAAGTTCTGTGATGTGATGGACTATGACACTGATGGGAATAATTGGTATATCCCTGGGTTGTGGCACGGAGTCCCGCCAATGGCAGCAGTGAGCACTGGCTACAGTGAACAAGTCTTTGAGCTGAAGAAATCCATTGTCACTTGCTTTAGAAACCGCAACAAAGTTCAAAAAGCTTTAACATTCCCCGACTTCATAGAGTGGATGTCTGGACTCTGGGAGCAGATAAAATGTGAAAACTTCATTTTTAGCTTCCAGAACAGTCTTTTCGCCGAGGCTTACAGTCAGCTCTCCAGGAAATACTCGGAGTGGGACTTGGAGCTGCGGACATTTGCCCACACATGGACAATCGAGGCAGAAAACACAATAAAGAACAGAAACACGGAACAAGAGCTGCACCAGCTGCAATCCACCCTCAATCCGGAGATCGGCGCAAAGATGGTGGAAATGGAAAGTGCAATTGTTGACAAACTTACAGAATATTATGAAAGCAGAGATCATAATGTCCATCTCATGGAGCCTTACAGAGTGAAATTCCAGACAAGTATCCACTGTTTGTGCGACCAACTTCGAAATGAATCCATACAGAAATGCAATGAGGTTGTTCTTAGATCTCAGGCATTGGATAAAGTGGATAAGATTTGGGATGAATTTAACAAACAAATCGAGAGTGAAGTAATGAAGCTTTTGAAAAAATGCAAAACGGATGAGAAGGCAATGAATGATTGCGAACTGCAGAATGAATTCAAAACGATGTGGACCAGAACTCTACAGAAGCTGAACTACCGACCATCCCAAGAAGTAGATATTGAACGTAATATTGAAAATCTCCTGAGAAGCAATATGCCACAACAGGGAAAAGTGATCAATGAGGTTAGGAAAGAGAAAGCTCTCTCACAGCTAGGATTGGACATATTTGATGTAAAACAGAAACATATTGATCAAATCTCGTGGACAAAAAAGGTCAAAGCTTGGTTCCAAGCAGAACCTTCAACAGTTCAACAAGGAAAACACCTGTCGCATACGCTAGAGGGACAGTGCAAACATGAAATAGATGACATCGCCAAAAGGGACATGCATTACGACAGTAAATACTGTGTTGATTTTTTGAGCGACTTGGACAGAAAAATAGAAAACATTTCAGAGCAGAACTTTAAGATGAGTGAAATCTACCAGGCAGAATTCAAGCTCCACATGTGTGGATACGCAGCTCGGAAATTCACAGCCATGCACAAGGCATTTGTCGACAAGCACAACCCACAGAAGAGGCTGGAAGAAATGGAGCCTAAATACTTGGAGCTTTTCAAACAGATTTACACAAAGCAGGACATGGCCCAAAAGGGAGCAGAAAGTTTTTCCGAGAGCTGTTTCATGCCGGCCGTCAGAGAAGCCATAATCCAGAGGCTCGGGCAGAGGATTGTAGTTGACATGAAGCAAAATGACTCCAAAGGAGAGTACACCATTCGCAATTGCTTAACCGTGGCTCTGCTCGTCCACTTGAAAGTAAAGGACGACTCTCAACAATATATTAAATACATTAGGGACTTTGAAAGTTTTGCAAAGCGTTGGCTTCGTGGCCGAGTTCTCGAATACTGTGTGTCGGGCAGGAAAGGTGACGTCAAGTTGATACAGTTAGCAAAAGGTATTCTTCTGGAGATCACTGGGGAAGCTAAACAGGTTATCAGGAATGCGATCACCCAGAATGTCTCGGGTGAAGCCAGAACCCTCCTTGAACGGTTTATTGATAAGCTGAAGACAAAATTCGCAATCTCCAAAACCAACCTGAAGCTTGTCGTTTTCCAGCTCGACACCAAGGCCGAGAATTTCGTTAAAATGTTGCTGCCGTGTATTGAGCAGGCAGAATCCTCTCTCCTCCAGGAGCTGAAAGCGTGGGATATTAGAGGAAAGATTAGGGAGCTTACTGTCAAACCTGAAGAGGAAATAATAAAAAAACTAATTAGTTGCAGCAAACAATGCCCGTTTTGTAAAGTGTGTTGTGACGCAGAGATACTTGTCGATCACCAACACTACAGTCATCAGCACCGTCCTCAGGGACTCAGTGCCTATCGCTACTTGAATACCAGCATTCTTGTGACAAACATTTGCACCGCTTCCGTAGCAAGTGATGGTACATTCCGAAACTCAGACACAAACTGGAAGGATGTGAACTACAAGGATTATCGGACAGTTAGTGACTATTACAACTCCTGGATCATCCAAAACTCTCCAGGTTCAGAGGCATCGTCCTACTGGAAAAAGGTGTTTTGCATATTTAATAACCAATTTGCTGAACACTATTCAGTGAAACCTGCCGAAATCCCTGCTGGCTGGGACATACCATGGGACAAGGTGAAAGACGATCTAAACAAAGCCTACAACGTGTCTTTGGAAACGTTGTAAAATCTTCATAAATGCTATGTTCGATATATCCAATGTGGAAGATCGAAACCCAAAAGCATTAGAATTTCACTGTTTCGTCTCAAAATAATCTTACTTTTGTTATATTTCATCTTGGGCAAATCTCCTTACACTCCACCCCCCCATCCCGCTTCCCGCCCCCCCCACACACACACATAAACACACGCGCGCCTAATAATAATCCCGCAAAAATTAAACAGAATAATATAATTGATGATTTTCAATTCACGACGGTTTGTGGGACACCGCTATGTGCAGTCGGCTGCCGCATTTCTCCCACAAATATATATATATTTAATTCACTTTACAGTACATTCTGTGAAGCGTTTTGAAACTTCGTTCAGATGTGAGAAGCGCTAAATCAAATGCATGGATTCTGAATAAAATCTTCACCGGGTTAGACAGCTCCCTGTCTCTAATGCTTTAACTTCAAGATTGTCACACTAACATTCTCTCAACAAAGGTGCCTACCCATCTCTGTTCTTATCTCTCTGACACACTCATACAGCAGTCGGTTGCCCACCGATCTCTAACACAAAGTTGCCACAACAACCCACGTCAGTAATGCTTGCTGTGCTGTTGTGGCTGCACAACATATCTGATGTTGTGAGTATAAGTTTAAAATATTGCCAAAATAATTAATTAAATCAATGGTTAGATATGCTTATCATGGGAAAAATTAATGGGTCAGAATATTAATGTAACTAGATAAAATATCGAAATGACTTGTGTATTATTGTTGAAAATGTTTGTCCATAACTGTGTCATCTTTTGATTAACAAATAGGGAAATAGCTGGGAACACGTGGAGCTCCTTTAGGTCGGCGGTTAGATCATTCACCTTAGAAGCGTCAGAACCGTGTTCGAATCCAGGCAGATAAGGGAAAAATCTTGGGCTAGTTTCCTTACACCACACGCCAAATAATAATCCTTACATAACAAAATGTTAATACAATATTGGTCAATTTAATCCACGACTGCTTGTGGGACACTTCTGTGCGCAACTGCCTGCAGGGGTTCACCCACAAATATACAGTCAATTTCTGTGAAGCGCTTTGAAACTTCGATAAGATGTGCACAGCGTAATAGAAAATGCAAGGATTATTATTATTATTATCTGTTAGTTAATCTTTGGTTAGCAATGAGTTAGGTGAATAACTTTTTTTCAAACAAAATCGATTATAATCATTGAAATGTTGAAATATTCCTTCATAAATCTGTAGGTTGCTAACAAATTTTTCAGATTGCATTTTAGTACTCGTTACATGTGTTCATAATTGCTTCAAGTACGAGGAGATGGGAAGATGGTTTATTCCCATCCTGACAGCAGAAAATTATTTGTGAAATATATTTGCCACGAACTATGCATTGCACATCCTTGGACATCGTGAATCAGGGTCTGTCCACACAACAGCTATATTTCGTGTGACAATATGAATTGGTGAAACCATCGTTGTCTTTGGGACTGAAGTCCGTTAGAGTTAGAATGTTTCCATTGTTTCAACAATTTGGCAAAGAAGGAAACTGCCGAAATTTGAATGGCAGGAAAAGAACAAACGAATAACAGCCATGGATGCAAGTGAGAAGGTCAGCTCTCCAACAACATCATTCACTTTGTGACCAATATACACCAGCAAGAGGTCATATGTCAGGATCAATGGACTTTTGATTACTGCAAGAATTTCAGCTTCTGTTCAGGAATTTTGCCAACTGATTCCACCAAAAAATACAGATTGGTATAATATAAGGGCTAAGCAATTATTGTTTATTTTATTTTCATACAGACACTTGTCTACGATATTCATTTCTCTGCTGTATTTTGAATAACTTTGCATTTCATATCAATTAAACTAATATTGAATCAAAAAAACTACCAAAACTATTTTCTGAAGGCGGTGGTGCTGACATTGTAGTACAGTGCTGGGGGAGAGGCTGTTGCTGTCGGGTATCGCCGGTGGGACGGAGACGGGCTGACACTGTAGTACAGCCTTGGTGGTGGTGTGGGGGGGGCGGGGGTCATGCTGGGGGATGGACTGTCAATATAGCGTTGGGGGGTGGGGAGGGGGAAGAGCTGGTAGTGTCTTACGGCGATGCGATTTAGGAGGGTCTAAATCCATTGTACAGCAATTGGGGCGAGGCTAACTCTAATATAGCGATGGGGGGAGGGGAGGGGATGACATTATTACATTGCTGGGGAGGGGAGTGGCTGACACTGAATTACAGCCTGGGGAGGGAGGGGCTGACAGTGCAGGACAGCTCTGAGGGGGGTGGGGAAGGGGGTGCAGAGGCACCGATACTGTAAGACAGCTGGGGGGAGGGGCTGTCACAATTTGTGTGAGAATGTGGGCGAGAGAGAGGGACAGAGTTAACTTGAGAGTTCCCCAGTTTATAAAGAGTTAACGTAAAAATTCCCCAGCTCCGTCTTGTGAGCGTACACGAACATAACAGTCAGATAAAGAGCCAGGCTCCAGGTTGAGAAACAGGTGGAGCAGATACTTCAAACTTTCACTGTGAAAGCTCAGCTGTTGAATTGAAAGAGAGAACAAATGTGAAATCTGAAATAATTGTTATTTCGTCGAGTTGAATTGATATAGGTGATGAAATTTTTTAGCTCATTTTTGTGTTTGTAGATTCGTGAGCGGTAGCTAAGTAAACTCGTTTTAATACACATTAGGATGGCATCATAAATGTGTAGAAGCCAATCGCCTGTCCAAAAATATTCAATCAAATATAAAATGAATTCTAAACCAAAAGCAGTTCATTGTAGACTGCAATAGGGACAAACATATTTACTTTAAATCAAATCTCTGCTCTTTACACAAAGCAAAACTGTTCATTTTTAAAGTTCGAACTCCTACATAATCAAACACAGAGACATGTGGTATTATAACAAAAACTCCTTTATGTAGCATTGAGCACTTTCAGAAAGTTAGCGTTGCCAATCTATCTTTTTCACCTTTTGCTTCTTTGCCATGGAGGTGATTCAGCTTGAGGCCAGTCAGTGACCAATATATATACAACACTTTTTCATGTTTGCTCCACATTTCAATCAATTACTTTGCAACATTAGAATAAAATACACTCCTATTACTTTACACCCAATTCAGATCATCTCATCAAAACATCCATTCCCTGCTGGACCATATCAAAACAGGAAGAGTAGGGGAATTCAGCTTTTATAGTCACTCCCCGAAACTCGACCTTCCCGATCTACTGCTCCATTCCTTCTCCTCATATATATGTCTGACCAAGCAAGGGAACAGTAAAAACTACCAATCAAGGTAGTGTCACACAATTGTCAATACAACGCTCATGATTATCACAAGCTATTACAGGGAGAAACAACTGACTGATTTAGCTCACAGTTTCACAGAATTCTTAATGTATTTTCAGTTAAACAAAGCTGTGAAAGTATAAGTGTGAGGTCACTTCTATAATACATAAAATACACAATAAAGCGTTAACAAAATTAGCTGAACAGAATAAAATAGGACTACATATCTGCTGCCATCGCCAACATAAGCAGTCATAAATGATCTGAGGCATATCCCGTCAAACGCTTTGGGACGTCCTCCGTGTATGAAAGGGTCTACACCTCAGGTTACAGAAAAACAAAACAAGAACCGCTGGTGTTTAACCAGAATATACACGGCAGTTTGGTTACTGTGGACATGGGAAAGCTGCCATCACCATCACACCTGCCTCACGTGATTATTGGGTTGATTAAGAGCAATTTGAGTTTCAGCCAATCCAAGCCCTGAAGTCCAGGCGGAGCAGGAGGTCAGGCTGAGTGACCTGGAGAAGTGACCTGAGAGGAGAAGGTGAGTGACCGCGTCTATTGTTGGAGGCCATGGTCAGGGCCCTGGACCATTGATTGAGATCCACATCATTGCTCTGGATGACTGTAGGTGTTGCCGTACTTTACGGAATGGCAGATAAGCCGCTCTTCAAATGCAGACAGAGACACGGTGGGTCACTGCACTGTCACTAAGTTCATCGCGCTTCTGTCACGGTCTCCTACCCTGTTCCAACGAACCGCAGCGCAAGCTCGAGCTACAGCACCATATCCATCGGCTGGGGACCTTACAGCCTCTGGTCTTAATATTGATCTCAACAATTTCACACCATAACAGCTGACCTCCCCCCTCTTCTGTGATCATCAGATCTAACTGTTTTTATTCTTGCAATTTCCTCTCCTGTTTGTTTGCTATTCACACCTCTTCTCTGCAGTTTTGTTACAACCCCCCGCTTTTGTTTCGCAACATTAACATCTCTTTAACCCATCATCTCCTGCCCTCTACTCCACTTTCCCCTTTGTCTTCCTTGCCCTGCCTCTCGCTCCCAACATACACCAGTTCTGACCAAGTGTCGTGGACCTGAAACGTTGACTCACTTTCCTTTCTCCATAGATGCTGCCTGACCGGATTTTTCCAAGCAACATTTGTTTTGTTGCAGTCTGCAATACCTCGGGTGGCCACAGGGGAAGCAGATGTTTCTGTCCATTAAACTGCAAGTTCAATATAACATGAACTACATTTTTATGGTACATTTAGAATAGTTTGTAATTTGTAATAAGAATTACATCCACAAGAACAAGACAATGACATTAGTTGTGTGCCTTTTCTTAACCCACAGATTCTGCTTGATGTGGTGGATGTGAAATCTATGACAAAAATAATTCTTATTAAATCCAGGAGAAATTAGATGCTAAACTTCACCAGGACCTTATCTAGAGATACGCTCTCCATTTATGAATGCCCAGAGAGCAATTGTGATGCTGAACCACCTGGAAATCTCATTGATCAGGAAGGAGCAGCTGGCCTCAGTTCTGTCAGCAATCTGTGGAATTATATTATCATAATAATATAATATAATAACAGTGACAACTGAAATAAACCCAATACTAACAACAACAACAATAATTTAATACTCCTACTGATACAGTATCGTATACATAGTATGATATAATAATCCTTGCATTTGATGTAGCGTTTTTCACATCTTCCAGAGTCTCACGGCGCTTCACAGAATATACTGTAAAGTGCAGTGACTGTGTATTTGTGGGCGAAACGCGGCAGCCAATTGCGCACAGAGATGCCACAACAATCGGTGGATTAAAATGGCCAATTGATTATTGTAAAAAAGACAACAAAATGACATTTGTGTAAAGCCTTTCACGTCAGGAGGATGTCCCAAAGCGCTGGACAGTCACTGCCTCAGAGAACAATATAAACAATAATAACAATAACATCAATAACACATCGATTGACACGGTCCACACGGTGATGGGCCAAAGATTAACATCACAATAACTGTGGGCGGGTTCCACTCTCCTGTCAATCAGTAGCTGGTTGTGTTGAGGGGGCTAGTGTGTGTGGGGGGCTGGGTGTGTGTGGGGGGCTGTATGTGGGTGGGGGTGGTGGGTATGAGCAGAGGCCGTTTGTGTGGGGTAGACCGCATGTGTGTGGAAGCAGTATTTTGTGTGCGGTGGGCTACCTATGTGTGTATGGGGGCAGTGAGTAGGGGCGGACTGTGTATGAGGTGGGGTGCTGTGTGTTTGGGGGTGGGACATTTGTGTGGTGTGGGACTACATGTGCGGAGAGGGCTGTATGTGGGTGGGGGCTGTGTGTGGAGGGATGTATGACTGTGTATTTGTGCTGTTTGTGTGTGTGTAGGGCTGTTTGTGTGTGTGCTGTTTACATGTGTGCATGCGGGGGGTTGTTTGTGTGTAGGTGGGTAGATTATATATGGGTTGGGCAGCTGTGTGTGTTTGTGGGTAGGGGGCTGTTTGTATGCGTGCAAGGGTGTGTGTGGGAGGGGGGAACGATTGTGTGTGTGAGGATGGGCTGTATGTGTGTGTGTGTTGGGTGGGACGGAAACTAAAGCATTCTTGTGTGTATTTGTGTGTGAGCGGGAGGGAGTGTGTGACCGAGGCCTGTGTGTGTGAGACAGAGAGAGACATAGAGCACGGTCAGTGTGTGTGTCTCCCCCTCTGTGAATGTGTGTGATTGGGACAGTGTGTGTGATAGAGGCCTGGAAGTGTATGAGTGTCTCTCTCTGTGTGTTTCTCTCAGACACAGAGGCCTGTGTGTATGTATCTCTGTGTGAGTTATCACAGGCTGTAGTTTTCTCTCTCTCACCTCTCTCTCTCTCTGCATCTATATCTCGTACAATTCTCTCTCTTTCTCCATTTCTTTGTCTCTTTTGATTCCTGAGGGTCACAAACATATAGTCTTTACAGCATGCGACGCACTCACAGACACAGCGTGAGACATACACACACACACATATACACTCAAAGGCCTCTGTGTTGGTCACCAGAAATGGCCTTGCCCCACCTTTCTCTCTGACTACTGTCTCCCTATCAGCCTGTCCGCACCCTCAACTCAACAGACTTAGGCCTGCTCCGCATCCACCGCCCTAACCCCCCAACCATCGGTGGCCGGGCTTTCAGCCTCTCTGCTCCCACACTGCCCCTGTAGATGGAACTCCATCCCGCTGCCCCTCCCCCTCGCTTCCTCCCTTTCCTCCTTCAAGGCCGGACTCACGACCTTCCTCTTGTACCGTGCCTTTGGCTGCCCCACCAACTCTTCCCCCTCTCCCACTCTCCTTTCTCTTCTCCCTACACCGACCCTCCCCTCCATCACTGCTCGGGTCCCGAACTAAATGTTCAGCGCTTTGGGACGTCCGCCCGACGTCAAAGGCGTTATATAAGTGTAATTTTGTTGTTGTTGTTGTCTGTCTCAGCGACACAGAGAGGCCAGTGTATATGTGTGAGTGTCAATTATGTGAGTGTGTATATCTGGATGTGTGTGTCATTTCAGATGACCAGAGACACAGATAGTGTTGTCAGAGAGAGAGACTATGTGTGTATCTCAGTATCTCTACATGTGTTTCTCTCACTCTGTCTCAGTGTGTATGTGTTTGTTTTTTCTCCGTCTCTCTTTCTCTCAGTGACTGTGTGACAGACAGACTAAGTGTGTGTTTGTGATTTCTGATCAGCAGACAGAAGCCTGTGAGTGGATATGTGTGCCTCCTTACTTCTCCATCTGTATTTATGTGTGTCGTCCCACCCCCCTCTCCCACCTCTCTGTCTGTGTGTGACGCTTGTGAGTGTCTGTCGGTGTCTCTCTCGTTGCGAGTTTATCACAGGCTGTAGACATGTCTCTGACTCTTTCTCTCTTACCTTCTCTCTCTGTACATATCTCAGGCTGCAGAGGTCTCTCTCTCTCTCTCTGTGAGTGTATCTCAGACTATAAATCTCTCTCGTACACATTCTCTCACTCTGTGTGTGTATCACAGGCTGCAGAAAAAATAAAAACTTTGATTTATATAGCGCTCCCCAACCCAGACAATACCTCAGAGAGTTTCACAACAACAGATCCTCGGTCTGAGCCAGGGGGAAGGGGAGAAAGGTGACCGAAGATTCGGTTAAACGGAAAGGACTTCAACCTCGACATGAAACTAGGATGAGATAGAACGAGGCGAAGGGAGTGAGGAATGGAGTTCCAGAGCTTGGGGGCGTAGTGGCTGAAGGCACGGCTACCGATGCTGGAGCTGTGTGTGGGGGTGTGGGGCTGGGTGTGATTGGGGATTAGGGGTTGTGTGTGAGTGGGGCTGTTGGTGTGGGGATTCTGTATATATGGGGCTGTATATGGGATGCGGAGGCTGTGTGTGGGGGGTGGGTGCTATGTATGAGGTGGGGGCTGTGTGTGTAAGGCGGGGAATATGTGTGTGAGGGGTGGCTGTGTGTGTGGGGGTGGCTGTGTGTGGGAGTGATGTGTATGGGGTGGGGGTGGGGGAATGTGTTTGGGAGGGTTGTATTGCTGTGTGTGTGTAGGTGCTGTGTGTGGGTGGGCTGTATCTGAGTGGGTTGGCTGTGTGTGTGTGGGATGGCTGTTTTTGTGGGTGAGGGGGTGCGATTTGTGTCTGTTGGTGGGGAAGCTGTTTGTGTGTGGGTGGGAGTGCTATTTATGGGTGTGGGTGGGGAGATGTGTGTGGGTTGGTGTGTGGTGTGCATTTGTGGGTAGGGATTGCTGTATGGATGTGTGTGTGCAAGAATGTGCCCGTGAGTGGGGGGCGGGAATGTGTGTGAGGGGGAGCGTGTGTGTGTGTGTAGATGGGCTGTGTGGGTGTTTATCCTGGGTGGGGTGGAAACGACAGTGTTTTTGTGTGTATTTGTGTGTGCAGGAGGATGTGTGTGACAGAGGCCTGTGTGTGTGAGAGACGGAGAGCGAGACCTAAAGTGCTGTCAGTATGTGTTTGTCTCCCCCTCTGTGAATGTGTGTGAGTGGGACAGTGTGTGTGATAAAGGCCTGTGAGTGTATGAGTGTCTCTCTCTCTGTGTGTTTGTCTCAGAGACACAGAGGCCTGTGTGTATGTATCTCTGTGTGAGTGTATCACAGGCTGTGGAGAGTTCTCCATCTCACCTCTCTCTCTGTGTCTCCATCTCTCACAATTCTCTCTTTCTCTGTCTCTTTATGTCTCTTTTTATTTCTGAGGGTCACAAACATAGAGTCTTTAAAGCGTGAGACACACTCACAGACAGTGTGAGAGCCACTTACACACACATATACACTCACAGGCCTCTGTGTCTGGTCACCAGAACTCAGAGCTGTAGCCCACAAGCATGTGCCTGCCTACTGCAGACCTGTAGCTCAGGATGAAGCCTTGCACACGTTTCCTTACTCCACACACTCGCCTGTTAATAATCCCTCGAAAATAAATTTTAAAATTTGGCACTTCAATCCATAACCATGTGTGGGACACGGCTGTGCTCAATTGGCTGCCGCATTTCATCCACAAATGTACAGTCACTTCACATTACAGTATTTTCTGTAAATCTCTAAGAGGCATCTAGAGGGCATGATTAAAGCACGATGTCAAATGCAAGGATTATTATTAGCAGTAGTATTACTATTATCAGACACAGTGAAACACAGAGAGAGAGGGTTACAGTGTATCTGTGTGTGTCTGTTTGAGAATCAGTGCAAGTCCAGTGTAATCTGTGATTGATGATGCCCAGAGACAGAAGCCTGTATGTGAGAGACAAACACAGAGGCCAGTGTGTGTACGTCTCTCTCAGTGTGGTCAGACACAGAGGCCTGTGTGAGTGTCTCTCAGTCTAAAGAGAGGATGTCAGTGTTTCTCTGTGTGTGTGTAAGTTAGTGTCTCAGAAATACAAAGACACATTGAGGCAGAGGGAAGAGTTACAACGTGTTTCTGTGTATGGACGTATGTGTCTCACTGTGTGTGTCTCTCTCTCCATGTAATTCATTGCGCATGTATGTCTCATAGAGACACAGAGAGGCCAGTGTATATGTGTGAGTGTCAAATATGTTTGTGTGTGTATGTCTGCATGTGTGTGTGATTTCAGATGACCAGAGACACACATAATGTGTGGTCTGAGAGAGATGGTGTATGTATCTCAGTGTCTCTATATGTGTTTATCTCACACTGTCTCAGTGTGTATGTGTTTGTCTGTCTCTGTCTCTCTTTCTCTCAGTGAGTGTGTGAGAGACACAGACAGACTACGTGTGAGTCTGTGATTTCTGATGAACAGAGACTGAGGCCTGTGTGTGTGAAAGATAGTCAGACACAGAGACATGTGAGTGCATATGTGTGCCTCTCTCTGTATGTGTGTATGTGTCTCTCTCTGTGTGCACAGACCTGTGTGTGTGTATGTGTTTCTCTCTCTGTGTGCACAGACCTGTGTGTGTGCATGTGTGCGTGTGACTCTCTTTGTACTTGAGGCCTGCGAATGTATATGTGTGCCTCCCTACTTCTCTCTCTCTATGTGTATGTGTCTCCCACACACCATTCTGTGTGTAAGGCCTGTGAATGTGTATGGGTGAGTGTATCACAGGCTGTAGACAGGTCTCTCTCACCTCTCTCTCTGTATGAGTATATCACAGGTTTTTCTCTCTCATATCTCTCTCTGTGTGAGTGTATCACAGGCTGTAGACAGTTTTCTCTCTCTCTTACATTCGCTCTCTCTCTTACCTTCGCTCTCTCTCTCTTACCTTCGCTCTCTCTTTCTTACCTTCTCTCTCTCTGCATTTCTCATGATGTAGAGGTCTCTCTCTCTCTGTGAGTGTATCTCAGATTGTAGGTCTCCCTCGTACACATTCTCTCACTCTGTGTGTGTGTGTATCACAGGCTGTAGAAACAACAAAAACTTTGATTTATATAGCGCCCTCCACACCAGATAGTGCCGCAGAGAGTTTCACAACAACAGATCCTGGGCCTGAGCCAGGGGGAGGGGGAGAAAGGTGACCGAAGGCTCGGTTGAACAGAAAGGTCTTTAGCCGAGACCTGAAACTAGGAAGAGAGGGAACGAGGCGAAGGGAGTGAGGAAGGGAGTTCCAGAGCTTCGGGGCGTAGTGGCTAAAGCCACGGCCGCCGGTGGTGGAGCGGAGGATTCGGGGACAACGAGACCAGAACCAGAGTAAAGGCCACGGGTGCTGTTTTGGGGATACAGGGGGTTAGAGAGGCAGGGGGGTGCAGAGGAGTGGAGACTCACTCAGTCACTCTCTCACACACTTGCTCAGTCTCTCTCACACTCACTCAAATCTCTCTCTTTCTCAGTCTCTCAGCCACTCACTCAGTGTCTCTCACACTTGCTCAGTCTCTCTCTGTCTCTCTCTCACTCAGTCTCTCACTCAGTCTCTCACTAGTAGCGGGTTTGGTGACCAGTCGAGCTCGGAACATTTCCTGTAGCCCCTGGCTCCTACCCCTTCACACCTTCTCACACTCTTGTCTCTCACTGTCTCACACACTCTCTCAGTCCCTCACACTCGCTCAGTCTCTCCCACTCTCTCTCCCACTCTCACACTCTGTCAGTCTCTCTCACACTCTCTCTCCCTCTCTCACACTCTGTCAGTCTCTCACAGTTGCTCAGTCTCTCTCTCAGACTCTCTGTCAGTCTCTCTCACACTCGCTCAGTCTCTCTCTGTCTCTCACACTCTCTCTCCCTCTCTCAGACTCTGTCAGTCTCTCTCACACTCGCTCAGTCTCTCTCTCAGTCTCTCACACTCTCTCTCCCTCTCTCAGACTCTCTGTCACTCTCTCACACTCACTCAGTGTCTCTCTCTCACTCTCTCACTCGCTCAATCTCTCTCTCTCAGACTCTCTGTCAGTCTCTCTCACACTCGCTCAGTCTCTCTCTCAGTCTCTCTCTCAGTCTCTCACACTCGCTCTCCCTCTCTCAGACTCTCTGTCAGTCTCTCTCACACTCGCTCAGTTTCTCTCTCAGTCTCTCTCTCAGTCTCTCACACTCTCTCTCTCTCTCAGACTCTCTGTCACTCTCTCTCACACTCTCTCAGTGGCTCTCTCTCCCTCTCACACTCACTCAGTCTCTCACACTCTCTCTCCCTCTCTCACACTCTGTCAGTCTCTCACAGTTGCTCAGTCTCTCTCTCAGACTCTCTTGTCAGTCTCTCTCACACTCGCTCAGTCTCTCTCACACTCTATCAGTGTCTCTCTCCCTCTCATACTCACTCAGTCTCTCACACTTGCTCAGTCTCCCACCCTCTATCTCTCAGTCTCTCTCACACTTCCTCAGACTCTGTCTTTCTGTCTCTCTCAGTCACTCAGTCTATCACACACTCAGTCTCTCTCCCTCACTCCTGTGTGAGGGAGAGAGACTGAGTATGTGATAGACTGAGTGACTGGTATGTGTGTGCGGTACGGTGTGTGTGACAGAGGCCTGTGAGTGTATGAGTGTCTCTCTCTCTATGTGTTTGTCTGAGAGACACAGAGGCCTGTGTGTATGTATCTCTGTGTGAGTGTATCACAGGCTGTGCAGAGTTCACTATCTCACCTCTCTCTCTCTGTGTCTCCATCTCTGACAATTCTCTCTCTTGCTCTCACTCTCTCTCTCTGTGTGTGTCTCTCCCCAGTCCGGGCTGTACACAGACACCGAGCACCCTCTCCTGTGTCTCCGCCATTATGGACGTTCAGCACGTGACTTGACCCGGTTTGATGACGCGTTAGCCTCCGCGTCACTGTCTCCCAGGTAACCAGTGATTGACAGGAGTGAGACACAATGAGAGACACCCCCGTCTCCTAGGCAACGAGTGATTGACAGGAGAGAGAGAGACACACACACACCCCTGTCTCCCAGGTAACCAGTGATTGACAGGAGAGACAAAGAGAGAGAGACATCTCCCTGTCTCCCAGGTAACCAGTGATTGACAGTAGAGAGAGAGACACACCCCCCTGTCTCCCAGGTAACCAGTGATTGACAGGAGACAGAGAGAGTGATCCCCCCCCCATGATGTCACCAGGCTGACACTCCAGGCCATCACAGGGGGGATTGTGATGTCAGACCCGGCGATGGGTTTGTGGACAAACATTGTCTGTTTCCACGTTAGTTAAGACGGGAGAGAGGGAGCGACAGGACCCCCAGCCCCCACAGCTCAATAGCATTGGCTACACACACACTGGGATCCGGTAGCACAGAGAGAATGATGGGTCACTGGGAGAGGTGTGAGCTTGTCACAGAGAGTCAGCGTGGGGGGGGTTGTGAAGGGAAGGTCGTTCTCTTGACATGAAAGGCATTATACAAATGTAAGTTTTGATTCATTCATTCGTTCGTTCGTTCATTCATTCGTTCATTAATTAATTGATTCTTTGATTGTCTGTTTGTCTGTTGGGGCTGAAGAGAGGCTGGGATCAGCTGGTGACAGCAGTGACTCTGTACAACATCCAGAATGGAAGAAACAGGATGCAGGAAGGATGATCATTATTATAATATAATAATAATAATACTAATCCTTGCATTTGATGTCGCGCTTTCCACATCTTATCATCGTCTCAAAGCGCTTCACGGAATATACTGTAAAGTGATGTGACTATATATGTTTGTGGGCGCATCGCGGCAGCCAGTTGCGCACAGCAGTGTCCCACACACAGTCATGGATTGAAGTGACCAATTTTATTATTGTGGTTTTTGGAGGGATTATTGATCACTGCAGCTCAGCGGTTACAGCACTTGGCTTACAAGCGATACACCTTTATTCGAATCCCGCAAATGAGGGCCAAACCTTGGGCAAGTTTCCTTACTCCACACACACACAAAACTAATAATAATTAATCCATAAAAAACTACAATAATAATTCAGCCTTAGAAACCTGGAGGACGGAGCCAGTAGAACGGCGGAGGAGAAAATTTGACCTGAGGTTAGTGTGTGCGCGGGGCTCAGGGGAGGGGAGAAGCGACGAGCGGTGATTTGCAGGCCAGTCACAGGGCGTCCTGGGCCTGACACACATTCTGGGAGAAACACAAGGCGGCAAATTTAAATTATGCTTATTCAGCAGCTGACTGTGGGCGCCCAGGACAGTGGCCGAGGAGTGTGCAGATGTCCCGCTGATCTGAGAGGCTCCTCTCACACACAAGAAGGGGTGGGGGGAAGAGTGAGCACAGTCTCCCATCATTATGTCAATATTCACATCCACAACATCCACGTGCAGTTCATGAGACCTGTCACTCTCAGTGCCCCTGTACACAGCCCGCCAGTCTGGGAATGTCCAAGGCCAGTGACCAGTTGAATGACACTCGTTACAGCCTGGGTCAGAATCAGGGAAAAGTCAATACAAAAATACATTGCCCAAAGTATTGTCACTGTCTGCTGGGTGAGGAGACCGCCTGACCACCTGACCATTTTGTCCCAATCTGAATAGCAATCCTTTTCTTTCTCTTGGCAAACTAGGGGTGAAGGATTCACTGGGGAAGTATGAATTCACTCACATATCCAATCAGGTATTAATAATACTATTAATTTGATACACCACCGATCACATTGGCAAGACATGTCAAGGATATACTGTGAAGCGTGGTAATGGTGTACTTTCGGGCGAAATGTGGCAGAACACAGATGTTTTCCACAAACACCATACAAAAGACTTGTATGTCTGTGAAAACTTACTGCTGGCTGGCTTCACTTCCCAACTCTCCCACCAGAAACTGCAGATTATTCATTACTCTCCAGCTCATATCCCATCCGGGCCCAAGCTCCAGCAACCAATCATTCACTTTCTTTTCCGTCTTCACTGTCTCTTGTTCACAACCTGATTCCAAGCTTCAAAGCTCTCGATGGACTTGCTGCTCCTTACCTCTTTTATCTCAAAGCCCCAAATCAGTCTGTCTGCTACTTCTGCTCGGCATCATGCTTCAGGTCCCAACCATTTGCTACACTACCCTTAGCCCTCCAGCATTCAGCATCTCTACCCCCACATTGTGGATCTCTATACCGCAATCCCTCCACTTCAGAACTCTGCCGCCCTCATTCTCACCTGCACCAAACTTCGCTCTTCTATTACCGCAGTCCCTGCTGGAAAGGATCGTTTCCCTTACTGTCCCAGAAAGGATTATTTTCAAGATTCTCACTCTTGTTTTCAAATCCCTCCACTCCGCTCCAACCTCCTCTCTCCTCACACCAGAACACATCATATTAAGAGTAATTCTTAGATTTGATATAGCGCATTTCACATCTTATAGATATCCCAAAGTGCTTCACAGAATATATTGTAAAGTGAATTGACTGTATATTTGTGGGTGAATCACGGCAGCAAATTGCGCACAGCAGTGTCCCACAAACACTGCTGTTTGTGGGATCATTTAAATCCCCGTGGATTTAAATGATCAACTTTATTATTGTGGTTTTTTGGATGGATTATTATTAGGCGTGTGGAGTAAGGAAACTTGCCCAAAGTTTTGCCCTGACTTGACGGATTCGAACACAGGTCTCCCCAGCTTGGTATCCCCAGCATGCAAGACTGATCACGTCAGAATCACTGTAACACTGAAGATCACTTTTGATAATAAAGCTGACATGTCCCTGAGTCTCTCCAGATATACAGAGTTCCAGTGCCTCGGGGTCTGGTTTCCTGTCTTTCTGCCCTGCCCTGAGACAGGACAAGAAGCCTGCGCTTTACCTGTTGATTGAAAATGTTCTGACTTCTGACTGTGGCCAATTGTGGAGCAGGGAGGACTGTGTGCACAGCATGTACAATGCCTGTCCTGTGTCCCCCCACACCGTGTGCTCTGCCGTCCTGGGCTGTGTGAGTGTGTGTTGATGAGTGAGTGTTTCTAGGTTTTTGTGTTTGGTAGAGGTGCTGACATACACCATGGTTATCCAGACCTCTGTTTTCTGGAGCGGCTGTTTGGACGTATTCAGGCCTGTGACAAACAAGTTAGTTCAGGGTTATCCCTGGAATACAAAGCATGGTCGGTAAACATATGTGTCACTTTGTCTGTGTGTGTGTGAATCTTTCTGTCTCTCTCTGTGTCTCTTTCTCTGTGTGTGTCGGTGTGCGGTTGTATCCCCTTGCATGTGTTTTGCTCTGTGTCTCGCTCTCTGTATATGTGCATCTGTGTTTCACTGCTCACCTTACTTTAAAATTGCATGTTGTGAGTTTGTCTCTCAGTCTCTCCAACTGATATGACTCCTCTGCCTCCATTACCACATTGAACACTCCGGTCGTCGATAACATGGATCACTCCATCTGCTTTCCACTGCCTTTCTTCAACATTTTCTCTCCATTCATCACTTTGTCTCGTATTGTTTTCCTTAGGATTCTGTCTTGAGTCCACTTTGATGTCCTCTGTGACTCTGCACTCGAATGCAGAATATAAGATGTGCTGTCAGACTGCCTGAATACGACATCTTTTGGATAAAAGAGACAACTTTCTGCAGCTGAATGTCAGCTAGGCTGACGCTCTCCTCATGGGGACGCTCCAGCTTTTCCACACCACAATAAACCGGTAGCATCAGCTCTAACTCACCAAATCATTCAGGAACCTGGGAATCTTTTTCAACTCTCAAATGTTCTTCAACCCAATATTCATGACATGACACACACTGGCTTCCCCAACCCCATAATATTGCTAACTCCACGCCACAGACTGCCAAACCCATTCTATATGTACATGTCACGTCACGTATTGACTGCATGGCTGCTCAGTCTTCCAAATCTTCCATCTGCAAGATGCAGATCACAAATAAGTTTATTGGACTGCCTATCGTTTCTTGCTTCCACTAATTATCTCCTCAGAGTGCACTACTTTTCCAAGCTTCGTATCATAAAACTAAAAATCGATGCGTTTCATGTAGTTCTTTGGTGCCTTCAAGATATGTCATAGCTCTTCACAGAATATATTCTAAAGTGAATTGGTTGTATATTTGTGGGCTAAACACGGAACAGAATTCTTCACAACAGTAAACCACATACATCTATGTATTGGAATGAAAAATGTTGTTATTGTGTTCTTTTTGGATGGATTACTAACTTCAAACTTGTGTAAGTTTTTTCTCCCTATAACAAAGCTCAATTCATTGCTAGTTAAAAATGATCACAGAAATAAAGTCTTCATACAATAGTAATACTCCGTGGATTTGGTATGGCGCTTTTCACATCTTATCGAAGTCGCAAAGCGCTACACAGAATATACTGTAAAGTACATTCGAGTGCAGAGTCACAGAGGACATCAAAGTGGACTCAAGACAGAATCCTAAGGAAAACAATACGAGACAAAGTGATGAATGGAGAGAAAATGTTGAAGAAAGGCAGTGGAAAGCAGATGGAGTGATCCATGTTATCGACGACCGGAGTGTTCAATGTGGTAATGGAGGCAGAGGAGTCATATCAGTTGGAGAGACTGAGAGACAAACTCACAACATGCAATTTTAAAGTAAGGTGAGCAGTGAAACACAGATGCACATATACAGAGAGCGAGACACAGAGCAAAACAGACGTAGACGTTGGCGAACAGTGTTGGCCACTAAAACCTGATTGATGGTCAGCGAGTTGAAGAGGATGATGATGATGAAGGGGAATATTGGATTGACAATCATGTGAATAAAGTTAAACGCCCACCAACCAACAGCAGTTCTACAGCTGGGCCTGACAATGCAGTACCAGGGCTGCCCATTGATCATCATCAGCGGTTGGAACATAAAATAAATGGGGATATTTTTTGCGCATAAAAATGCACAGATGGTCCAGATCACCAGAACCGCTGTCCTCTCGTTGCAGTATTTGGGTTTGAGCTTTGGGCAGCAGATGGCAATGAAACGGTCGAAGGTGAAGGCCATGGTCAGCCAGACAGAGGCATCAATGACGATGAAACGCAGCACAAGATGGACTTGGCACACGGGGGTCTGGAACAAAGGGAAATGCGGCAGGTGGAGCTGAAATGTCTTTCTCAGGATCACACCAATGAATATGACCAGCAGATCAGCAACAGCCATGGCGACCAGGTAGCGGGTGACACATTTGGAGAGTCCACACTTTCCCTGAGACAAGACCACGATGGTCCCCGCGATCGCTGCAGGAAAGTCACAAACCCAACGTAGAGTTCAATATCTCACACTTTATTTTGCCTGGCAGCCAACCGTTGTAATTTTCGATACATTGGCACAGTGCATATCGCTTCGATCATACACTTCAAAATGACGCATTTCAGAGTATTCTGAGAATGTTACATGCACTTTTACAGCACAGAATTCCTTTCAGCACATTTAACCTAGGACAGATCTTCTGTGAAGTGAAATGCCAGGATATATTGTGGATGTGGAAGCAGTATTTGCATAAGTCAATGTCCCAATAACTACCATATATCGAGTTATCAATTTGTTTTTAGAATGATTTTTATCTCTTGAAATAAAAACTACAAAATTACTCAATTTCAAGCGACAATTTTTTGCGATGTTTGAAGAACATGTGGTGTAAGGAAACAGAGCTAATCCATTGCCCTGCACGCAAATGAAGCAATTTCGCTTCCAAGTTAGCTTTGTAGCCACATTTGCTCTCTGTCCATCACTAGCTTCCTCTCCGGCTTTGCTCCAGAAATGCCATGTCCACCATTCCCTCTGCCTGCGCTTTGGAGTGTCTCATCGAACCTCACCCAGTATCAAGGCGTGTGGGCTGATGATGCCTCACTGATTGCACTTCTCAGAGTCTCGGCTTAAGGATGTGGCTGCAGCACCTGACCCAACACTTAACACTGTTTGCCTTTCCAATTCCATACACTTTGTTGCGCAAACCCGTGTCATTGTCTCCTACCAACTTTCGCATCTTGTCAGCCTCCTGTACTCACAGCAGCCCTATGTTCCCACCTTGGATTCCTGCACTGAACGTATTTTGACAAAAGCTGCTGGCTTTCTGTCATCAGCAACCGTGGTTACCCCATCCTCAGTTTCCTCCACTTTCTTCTCCTACATCTCCACTCTCCTTTCCTCCTTCTGCATTCTGCTCTGAACTCCTCAAAATCTTGTGTGACTTTAACCATAAATATCTTGCATTTGGTCATCTTTGACACTCTAGCCCTTGTCAACTCCCACACCACTACTTGATATTACATGTATCCCTGGTACAACAGCCAACTCCACTCCCCCAAATCTCAGGTGGTCTCTGTATACTGTCCCATTTCAAAACGTCCTTGTCTGTGCAAATTCGTGGAGCCTGTTATCGCTTCACAACTTTGCCTTTTCTCTCCCAACGTCACCCCAGAACACCTTTAAATTTGAGTTTTGTGTCGTTCGTAACCTACTCCTGCACCGCTGAATCTAAATACTCCCGTCTCTGATTGAACAGTAATTCAATGTGGAATGACAGATTATCTCCATTCTCCTCATTTTACGATGCAGAATTATTGCAGTGTCTGTCTTACCAATTATGAAATAATTTAACGTCTGTCAGAGCATCTAATCAGATCCCAACTGCCAAATTGCAGCTTTTGACTATTTGCCATTCACAGTACTTTTTGGAAAATAGAGATGTGGTTCCTGAGAGAAGGGGACCAGAATTGGATATTACGTTTCATTGTATAACACTGATTGGTGATGGACCATAATTGGATATTACGTTTCATTGTATAACTCTAATTGGTGATTTTCCTTTTATGCTGTGATTCACTTTCTTTACTTCATTTGAAACTTGTCCTCTTCACACTGGTGAACAGAAAAGTTTAGTTTCTGTGAACAAGAAGCACCATTGACGGTTGCACACTTGCTAGTTTTGAGCAATGGCACACACAGCTGCACACAACTGAACCTCCTTCAACAACGTACCAGGAAAGCCAATGAAACCCAGCGTAGGGTAAAACACCTTTTCTATTTCTATTATTCCCATCACTCTCAAAGCTGTCCTGTATTCTGCTGACACTGTTCTGCGTCTGAAGAATGTGAACCTGCTCACAGAGCTTCCCTTTCTTATGCCTGTAAATCAGCTCTGCAGGGACTGTCATTGCGCAACTAATTAATTATCCGAACAAACACCTGAGATAAAGAGAATCACGTCATTCTGAACCAAATGTTGTCGTGTGAAGAGTGGATATAATAATATATTAAATAAAAGTAGTAAACTGTGTGTCAGAAGCCAACCATCTCTCTCTGCACAATACCATATTATAAAGAGAGTGGATGAATGTTGTGACCATTGTTTTAGTTAGTTGGGTAACACATGCAAGTAGGAAATGATCCTTAAATGCTGGTCTAGCCAGTATGTGCATCGACAAGCTACGCTGTTACCTCTTTGATAAAAATACAGTGGTCACGAATATGCATTCTTGAATCCCATTTTTTAAAAGATAACGTTAATTTCAATCGATTGAAGAGCGAAAACAGAAAGAGTTGTCTGTGCATAGCAGCTCGTTAACGTAGGACTGGTTAATTTGGAACTGTTGATAGGACGCGGCTGTGTACAATTGGCAGCCACATTTTGAGCTCACAAATATAGCGAAGAAACTATACAGTGGAGTCTCTGAATTGTTTTGGTATATCTCACTGTGAAGGAGGACGTCTGGTTTGGTTACCACAAGCGTCACCATACCTTGGGCGGTGACATATCTCCCTCCTCCATTGACAATGATACAGACCCAATACAGAAGCTCAATGACATGCTTGGTCTCAAATGTCCTTCAGATACTGCATTATTTTGAAGGCTCACTCGACATTTTATCAAATCTGCAACACTCCTTAGCTCAGCCTCTGTCTAAAAGGACAGGCTGGAATTATTCTCAGATAGCAAAACCAATAGCAAAATATAACGATTGTTAATGTGCAGCTTCGACCACTTGAAGGACTTCCCCATTATTTCCTCCACAAAATGCACATCATCCAAAACACTGCAGCCGATATTTGCTCCTGCACCAAATTCCGCGGCCGTATCAACACACTATACTCACCCGATTTCTTAAGGCATTGAACAGTCAGGTGATGGGGAACCGAGCAGGGGTTGTGGGTGTTTGGCGGCAGGGTTCGGTTGGGGTTGGGCAGAGAGTTAGAGTACTAACTGACGGCAAGGATTAAGAGGATGTCTTGAGACAGGCCTTGAAGGAGGGAAGCGTGGCAGCAAGGTGAAGAGATTGTGGGTTGATGTAAAGAGACTGAAGGTTCAGAGAGACTGAAAGCCTGGATACCGAAATACGATGTGTTGGGCAGGAGACATGGAGCAGGTCGGAGCCTGCGTAAATGGAGAGAGTTTGTATGTTGTTAAGGGGTGAGTAGGTCAGAGAGAAAGTAGAGGACAATCCTTGGTTGGCCTTGGAAGTAAGGACAAGTATTTTAATTTCGATTCTCAGTCAGTTGAGAGTTGAGGTATTGGGGACATGGAGGCTGGTGCGGAACAAGACATGAGTTGCAGAGTTTGGGGATGATCTACAGCTTGTGAAGCGTAGAGTTGGGAAGACTGACAAAGAGTGACTTGGCGTAGTTGAGCATAGAGGTGATACGTGTATTTGTATGCATTTCAGCAAACTGAAAGTTGAGGGAGTGATGGAGAAGGCTGATATTCTGGAGGTGGTGGAAGATGTTGCTGGTCATACCATGGATATCGGGCAGAAAGGACATGTCACTTTAAATAAGTCAACAACAACAAAAAAAACATAATTACACTTGTATGGCGCTTTTAACCTCAGGAGGACATACCATGGTGCTAGACAGTCACTGCTTCTGACACGAGGTGCGGACCAAAGTAGGAGGGAAGTGGGTTTTAGAAGTTACAATAGCTCCTACGAAGAGCAGAGTCAGATGCGTGGCTTGACGGAGGCCAGGGAGCGAGCGGGCGGAGGGAATGTGGGATGGAGTTCCTGAGGTTGAGGGCAGAATGTCGGAAGTCTCGCCCGTCAAATGTGGGGCGGGTGAATTCGGGGACATAGAGCATGCCAGGTTCCTGACAGGTTTGGTTAGCTGAAGTGTGCAACCGTGGATGCTGAAGGTAGTGATCACTGAGGTGCTGAGTCACTAGCACGTGCCAATTAGGAGGCCTGAGTTTTGTCTCGCATTGAGCCGTGGAAAGTTTTCCGTCTTCCAGGAATCTATATCCTCGATGCTAAGGAAAAGGGCGAGGGCTGGAATGAAACCAACGACAGAGGCAACGTAGATCCGGTATCAGTGAAAGTACATGAATCAATCTAGGACAGAAACTTTCAGATTGAGGTGAGAAGAGACGCAGTGGAGGAGGATTGAATGCGCCACTGCGTCAATGGCAGAGAATACATTAAAAAAAACAGGTCATCACTTTGAATGCCCACCACCAACAACAATAAAATAATTATATTTTTGGAGCGCTATTCACGTCGGGAAGATAAACCAAGGTGCTCAATGCACTTGCTCCCATCTACTTATAAGATCCCATTACAACGTGCCAATGTGTCCATTCATTTCACTCAGTAGGGTGCTTCCTGCTTCAAGTACAATACCTGGACTGCCACACCATTGGCATTCAGGCCTTTAGCTTCTCTGCCCTCAAACCCTGGAAGTCCATCCAACAGGATATTCAGCTCGACTGCTCCGTTAACTCCTTCAAGACACATCTGTTTTTACAGGTAAATATCAGCTAGGCTTACACCCTCCTAATAGGGAACGTCCAGCCTTTCCACATCACATTCAGATCAGCTACAGAATCTAGAAATGCACATTCATTCCCACCATGTCACTAAGGTACCTGGGAATCATGTTCAACCGTCAACTGTGCTTGAACCCAATATTAATGACGTGACACACAAAGCGACTCCCCAATACCATGATATTGCTAACTGTACCGCGCAATGCACAAACCCTTCCATATGTATATGCCAACGTCAAAAAATTATTGCAGATTCGTCTATGTTGACACTTCCAAATCTTCCCTACATAAGTTGCAGATGATATAGAGCTGTACCTGGTGACCTCGGGTTCACCAGGTACAGCAAAGTGAGAATGAATATCTCATTTTGCTTCCTCCAATATTCGTCTCAGAGCTTACTAATATTCCCAGCCTCATACTATAATAATAGCAATCTTTGCATTTGATATGGAATGTTTCAGCTTTTCTAGACTTCTCGAAATGCTTCACAGGATACATTGTAAGTGAATTGATTATATTTATGAGCTAAACGTGGCAGGCAATTGCGCTCAGCAGTCGTGGATTGAAATTACCAATCTTACTGTGTGGTTTTTTTTCCGAGCGATTATCACCTACAAATTTGTGCAAGATTATGCACCCAATAACCTTGTTCAATTCGCTGCTAATTAAAAATGATCATGTATAAAGTATTGTTATAAATAAATAGGAAACATCTGAGGGGAATTATCAGAAATGTTGAAGCAATAAAATGACCAATAAGTTAATGCGTTTGATAGTTTCTCTCATATTTTTAAAAAAATATTTGGTGTTTAAATAATAAAGAATCTATTACTCAATCTTAAATTTGATCTTACACTTTTCGCATATTCTAGACATCTCAAGTAGTTTCGCAGTTCATATTGTTAACTAGAAATTTTGCGCTCAAATCGTGGTAGCCAGCAGTTTCTCACAAACTTTCATGAATTAATCTATATAGTTTATTGCTGTTTTTTTTACTTCAGGAATTACTATCAGGTGTGTACAGTAAGAAAACTTGCCAAGGAGTTTCCCTGCTGGAAATTGAATGAAATTCTCGATTATTAGTATAAATACTTAGCTACAGCACTTCAACCACTGGGCAACAGGACTCCCAACAATGGAGGATTCCAACCAATGAGCTGTAGCTAATTATATAGAAAATTTCGGTACAGAAAATACCTTGACAAATAATATGCAACAAATAAATTTCAGAATAATAGCCAGAGTTTGAGCACTTTCAAATTAGAAAATTTAATTAGTCAACAAAAATGAATTCTAAATTGATATGGTGTTCACGGTGAGTTTCTGTGTTGCATGTAACAAACGATTGAATATATATATTGGGGAGTCGAAGAATTACGGAATACAGTTGTAGACAAACTGCATTTTACTGATTTATTGATTGAGGGGCTCCCCTAAATCCTCTTTGAAAACTACCATCCGAACAGTCATAATACTATTCATTTAATGGTATTCCTCGATAGAAATAAAAGATGCAGAGAGGAAGAAAGTTTAAAAACCTAGCAATATAGGCCAGCTAGTCTAACGTCAGTGGTATGGAAATTTGTAGAGACTTTTTTCTGGAGCACGACAAATTTTCTTTTGGATAATTATGCGTTAAAACAGCACATCCAACAGCCATGTGTTTGCTAATGTCAAATGATATCTAGCAAACAATATAGAGTGTTTTGAACGATGTAGCAGAGAGTTTGAATGAATGTAGAGCAGTTGTTCTTGTTTCTATGGCTTTCCCAAAATACGCTTGATAAAGTGCCTCTTCTACACAAAAACTGGAAACAGACAATATTAAATGAAAATAAAAGAAAATAGATAATTTGTTGGGGTTAGTGTATGTACATTAGGTGTTATTGTTTATGTCTCATATTATTCATCCCAACTCGACCACCCACCTTCCCTGAAAAAGTATCTCCAATTTGCCTGCGAGTCATCTAACTACCTCGCAATCTGGGATTGATCCGCAATGATACAAACTGCTCCATCGCTCTCTCCCACAACTCTCTCCTCTCCACTCGCAATGCCTTTGTTCAACACACTATCCAAACTGCTTGACCGCACAAAAATTAACCTGCTCAATCAGCTACTTCCTCTCGTTCAACAAATAAGGACGTGCCACCTGTCTCAAATATAAACTAATGGTAGATCTGGCTGGATCTCACAAACATTACCCACTCCGTTAAACCTTGTTTCAAGCCAACATAGTCTGTGATACAAGGGCAATACCATGCTCCGTTTTTACATTACCATCCAGCTTCCCTGCCTACTCGTTGACGCCTCACCCATTCTCTCTTATAAAAACAACCACAAAGATAATCTGATTTCCTGGAAACACAAACCATGGAATAGCTTAGCTGCCTTTCTATTTCAAAATACTGTACTCAACCCCATCTTGACCGTACATATAGGTTCTTATGCATTCCACCCCATGGAGCTCCTGAAGCTCATTGACTTATACGTTTGAAAATTGTATTCGAATCCAGGTAGATCAGGGCGAAACATTTGACAAGTTTCCTAATTCCACAAACGTAATAATGATCTCTTCAAAAAACCACAATAATAAAATTGGTCATTTCAAGTCACGACTGTTTGTGGGACGCTGTTGTGCGTCCCACTTCTTATCTCACTTTAGCTACCAGCTTCACCACCTTACCCGTCTACTCACATACACCATCAACATCACCCTGACCATTGGCAATATTCGGACCCAATTAGGATTTATTTTGTCAAATCCTTTCTTATTGATCATTATATATCTTTTCTCCACAAGACGCAGATTATACAGTATGTTGTAGCTTTTGTGTTTGGTCTCCTGAAGGCGTGTGACCCAATCAGCACCACACTCGGCCGGCACCACTGTCTTCGATCTCCCATTGGATCATATTCCCAGGATATGGAACCTGCTTTAATTAACAGTTTAACTACAGTAACATTCGGATGCTTGTTCTTATGTGTGCATGACTACATGAAACCTCAGGTTGCTCAGACGTCTTAAGATTTAATCAACTTCAAAGATCTGCATTAAGTGAAAGATAATCAACGCCACAAAATCTATTATCGAACAATATAAGACATTTTCAAACAGCTTTTTATTGAATGTAAAAGTTATTATTACAAGGAGACGCAGGATCATTTCTAAGATAGCTGGGATCTGTGTCTGAGTATAATCTTGTGAAGACCAAAGAGAGCAACATGGCTAAACATTGTTATATGTGTGTCCCATCAATCGAGTGATGGGGTAAATGAATATGGATTTCTGGCGCTGCCTGAATTAGGACTGGGTAACACCAGAGATGGCAGTGTTGGAACAGAAGCTAAAGAATTGCAGCATGTAACCCCACATGCTCAACAATGGTAAAAGGGCTGCTTTAGTCAGACTGCGTCACTTTGGCCTCTCTCACCAGCTGAGCCAAGGAATTTTGCAGAGATGGTGAAATGTAGAGTGAGTCTTCACATGAATGCAGCTTACGAAGGACATCTGAGATCAAGCAAGACGCTGACTTTCTGTATTGGCACTGAATTAGTATCCATGGAGAAGGGAGATATTGGCACCACCCAAGATATTAAGGCGCTTGTGGGAGCGAAACCAGCGGAACTACATCATGGTGACATTCACCAAAACACTTCACAGACTTCAATGTAATGTCAATTGACTGTATATTTGTTAGGGCAAACTGTGGTTGCCATTGTACACAGCAGCGTCCTATTAACATTTCTGAATTAGGAGACCAGTCCTACGTTAAGGAGTTATTAAACAAAATTAACTCTTTCTGTTTTCTCTCTTCAATTGATTGAAATTGAATAGTTTAAAAAAGAAATAGTATTCAACAATGCACAGCCATTACCGATATATTTTACTACGCTTTTATTTGTTATTTGTTTTGTTATTTTACTATTTGCACAAAATGCATTTCGTGCAGAATGCCGTAAGCCACTTTGCCTCAGTTGTTTGTGCAGCTAATATATTACTTGCGCAATGACAGTCCAGACACAATATACTGTAAAGTGAATTGATTGCTTACATGGTGGGCAAAACACGGATTCCAATTTTATATGGCAGCGTTCCACAAATACAGGAGGAATTATTTCACTAATTCATTATTTGTCCGTTCAGGGGCATCACTGCAGGATTGTGGATGAAGGAAAACTCCGTGGATATTGCCGTGCCATGAAGTGAACCCAGTTTACCCACACGCAATGCAAGTTCTCTAAACTCGGAGGTGTAGAACTACTTAAGTAGACAGAGGGCGACAGAGAGACAGATGGACACACTGATATACGAGGGAGTGGAATTGGCTACTGTACCATTGTTGCATGTGTCAGTAAATAGTGGTGTGAGAGTTGACAGGTGCTAGGGTGTCAAGGATGAAAAAAACCTTCCTGTGTTAGCTTTAGTCGAATCCTCATGTTTGTTTTATGTTTATTAAGTACATCGATGTGTGATGTACACACTGTAATATAACATGAGAAGTTTATGTATAAAACTGAAAAACGTGCAGAGTAGCATAAACCGGCCCTGTCTGCAACACTGAACTGAATGTAGCCTGGTTGGCACCAATTGTAATAGATATGTATGAAGGAAGGAGAATAGAAAACATGTTCAGTTAGACATCAGGAAAGGTAATCTTTCTCTTGTTAAGAATGGGAAATCATGGGGTAATCAAGGTAGCAGACAAAAGAGGCATAGCTAGATGGAGCGATGTGTTACAATAATACATATAAAGAAAACAGGGCATGTATTACCAAGAACGAGGGTACACCAGGAGGTCCAATGATAGAATTATTACATTAAAGCGTTTTTGTTTCAGAGTAAGCGAGTCTGTTGGAGAAGTATAAAGATAGGGTGGAACGAGTAGCTCAATACAAAAGTTGGGCATATAGCTCAAGGTGGAAGCCGAGATCTTCAGCCTTTCGCTGTTGTACAGAACTGTGGTTAAAGTTGTTCTGTGTTACAGGGGTGTAATGTCAGTTACATAAACAAGTGGCTGGCCTTACGCTCAGTGAATATGCTAAGCAGAGCACGAGAGGGGTGTTGTTGTACTCTGTAGGTTGTGAGGTAGCCAAGGTAATTATCTGTGACTGAAGTGTGAATGGCTGAAAGATATTCTGTAATAAATATTTAACTGTCCGTATTGCTCTTAATAAAAATTAAGTTCCGCAATGTTGGATTTTCCGGTTACTCGAAACGAACATCGAGGATCGGACATCCCACATCTCGACATATCCGCATTTACAACCTCCCATTACACTCCAAGGCACTGGAAAGAGTTGCTGTTTCCCAGGTTTGCTGCTTTCTTATTTTATGATCCCTCTTTGAACCTCTTCAATCTTGGCCACAGAATCTCCATTCTGTGGAGATTTAAACATCCATGTTTAAATTCGCAAGTGACATTTTAAACATCTGCACTAAGGGCTGGCTATGCCTTCTTGGCCATCAAAACCACCCCATCCTCCTACAGCACCTCATCTCCCATTTCAATCTTCGCCGACCTGCTGTTGCCTGGTTCGACACTTACATTTCCCATTGCCACCACATTGTAGCAATGATGCTTTCTCCAACACTGTCCAATATGGCTCTGTAATGCGTCCTTTGATTTTCGACATCGATTTGCTGCCCCTCGATGACATCGTCTGCAGACATGGTTCAAACGCAGTAGGTATGCGGATGACTCCCCAATCTATCTGTCTATCCCAATCCTCGATTCCAAGACCATTGATATGCTGACAAACTGCCTATCAGATATCAAGTACTGGATGTGAGATGGCTTTATAATGTTGAATTGCAACAAGATCGAAACCATCTTGATTGGCTTGCAGCACTATAAATGCAGTTCAAGCACTGGCACCATCAATCTCCATGTTTGCACACTCAACTTCACTAATCCAGACAGCAAACTATGTGTCTTGCTGGAAACTCAAATGTCTTTCCATCACCCAAATCAATGCAATTACCCGCGCTGCTGTTGATCGCCTCGGCAACATTTCCCGACTCTGACACTACCTCACCCTCTGTCCGATTAAACTCTCATTGATGCCATGATTACGTCCAGACTCAACTATTAAAATGCTGTGCTTGTCAGCCTTACAACTCGTCCCTCCATATGCTGCAGATGATCCAGAACAAGACATCCGTGACTTCCGAAGCTCCATGACCCCAACTCCTCTATTCCAGCATGACTGCATTGGCACCGCTTCATAGAGAGGATTGAATTGAAGATCATGGTAATCACATTGAAAGCACTGAATGTCCTTGACCCACTCTATTTCTGCGAAACCTATCTCCCTAAAAACCATATCATTCCCTGCGTTCACCAGGTAGTCCATGTCCACAACCTATCCACTCCACCACCAGCTGGTGTTTTCAGCCCCTCTGCCACTAACCTCAGGAACGCCACAAAAAATTCCTCCACCTCGCCCGCTCCTTCGGCTCTTTGAAATCGTGTCTCATTTCCCTCCTCTTTGACGTGGCAATCGGTCATACCCATTATCATGCCTCTCTTCATCCACCATCCCTGATCCAGTCACCAGCTAAGATTGACGGTACAGCGTCCTCCAGATGTGAAAAGTACTATAAATATGTAAAGTTTTAGTTTTGTCGAGTTTCATTCAAACAGAAGAGAATCAGGGAATTTTCCTTCGCTATCAAAATTAACATGGAGTAATAATACGATTTCTTGGAGGCAACTTTTTGATAGAAACCTCAGCAATATGTGAATCCTTCCTGTTGTTCAGACAGATCTTTCAATGGACAGTTAAGTTTGATTTCGTACTGGTACATTCAGTCACACACATTTAATAATGTGATTGAATCACGCTATCTCCACTCCCGTTAATCACTTTAGCTTTTAAAACAGTTGATCTCAGCCTTGAATGTGTTCATTGACTGTGCATGCAAAGCATCTACAGTGGAGAATTCCATAACTTCACCACCGACCTGCTGATTTTTTTTTTCTAAAACTCAGTTTTATAAGTCAGACCTCTGGAATTCCATCCTGCAATCCTCCGACACACACCCTCCTAAGCCTCCTTCAAGTCCTGTTTCACGCCCTTCTTCACTGACGGTTCCATTGGTCACAATCCCATTGTTTCCCTTGAAAATCCCTGACCATGATGCCATTTCGCAACTGAAATACAGACTCATCAGCTCCTTAGGACATAATAATAGTAATACTTAACGCATGCTGATCAAGCGCTCTTCATATCTTATTGAGTCTCAAAGTGCTTCACTGAACATACTGTAAAACGGATTGACTGTATGTTTCTGGGCGACGAATTCGCCGAGCAATGTCCCACAAATAGTCTTGGATTGAAATAATCAATTTTTATTATTATGCGTTGTTGGACGAATTATTGTTAGGCACGTGTAGTAAGGAAACTTACCAGGGTTTCACCCTGAACTGCCTAGATTCAAACACAGTCTCACGCTTGTAGTGGCGAGGACTATATCTACAGGATTTCCACATGATGTAAAAGGTGCTATCAAATATAATGTTGTTGAAGTTTTTCTTGTTTTCTGCGTACTCCTCCAAATTCAATTGATTCCTGGATTAAACATTACCTATTCTGTGTAGGGTTTTGAGGCTGTGGTGATAGTGAGAACGGTTGGAGCAGCATTCAATCGATCATATGCTGAGCTGTGTGTTTTATGCAGCAGAATAAAATAATGATATAACTGTCTCTCCATTTGTCTGCCACTTCGTAACGTGGTGCTGTACACAGCGCGATGACTAGCCTCTGATACCCGATTAAATATCGCAATCATTATGGTAATATATAAAGATTATGAATATTAGTATTAGTTACTGGGCTTGATATCTCATCACGAGTTTTACTCTCTCTCACACACACACACACACACACACACAAACACGCACTGATAAATGAGAGGAATCTGGATGAAGGACTTGTTTGCCATTCCATAACCTGGACACTAACCAGGATTGCATAACGTTCTCCAATCAACCTCCCAGGGGATAATACGTTTCGTTTCTGCATAACTGGGAGGGAATGGATATTTACTCATCTATTCATTGCTACTGATCATAACAAATTTCATTCGAAGCAGCAAAGCGTGCAATTGGTTGCCAAAGTTGTTTGTTCAGATGATTTTGTACTTGCGCAATCACTGTCCCAGCAGATTTGACTCCCATTTATAAAAAGTGAAAGCTCTGAATGGTTGGGAGAAGGTACTCGTTCTTCAGATACAGAACAGTTGTCAGCAGAAGCGAATACATCTTGAGAATGGTGGGAATGATAGAAGCAGCAAAGGTGTTTTACCCTACATTGGGAATCATTGGCTTTCCTGGTACGTTGTTGATAGGCGATTCACTTGTCTATAGACATGTATTTTGCACCATACCTGTAGCTCTACACCTGCAAATAGTTTGTTTGCCTGAGAAGCTAACCTGACCTGATCACCAGTATTGCGAGAACATACTGCAAGGGAAATTGGATAGAGTTAGTCACAGCCGAACTGGAGCATCACCAGTTAATGTTACAAACTAAAACTCGCTATACGATACTGATCCCCATTTCACTGTAACAAAACCTTTAGATTCCGCTACAATAATTCATATTTAAGACGATCACACAACTCTGCAACTGTTGTCGAGTTCGCATTCATTAGAATTATAGAAAATTGGAAGTCCACATTGACCGGTTTTGTTATTATTTACCATGTGCAGTAAGAACGGGTTTTAGATTTCGTCTTCATAAGGTTATGGTTAGGGTTACGCCTATTGAACCTAGGTGTCTCTTGTGAGGCGCATGCACTGACTACTGAGCTATTGATATTCTCAGTGTAACAATCTCCAGGGCATGGCAGATTGTTGGGCACTTTTCCTTGCTTAAATCCTCTCTGTTGACTAGCAGTAAATATAAATCTGGTTGTTAGACACACAGAGTATTGCTTTTCCTGGTGAAATAATCTCTTCAGAAATAATAGTAGTACAGTGGTACTTATTTGCTCACTCATAGCAGACTCTTTGCTATTCACCATAGTGCTCTATGGGCCGACTCGTTTTGCAACCAAACGATACCACAAATTAGAGAGAATTTTGTGGATCGATTTGATGCATCTCAGAGCTGTAATAAGTCACTATATCTAATGGAAGGATTAGTATTTGGAGCACACACACCTCATTACCAGAATTAGCTAAATATTCAGTGTGGAACTAATTAGTTAATCATTTGTTACTGAACTCAATTTGCTATATGACAGAGAAGTGGATGATAACCCGTTCTGCTATGTACAGAGAGAGTGGACTGGCCATGTGGACAACAAATGTCATTTCTGGTCTATCTAATTCAAGAAGTTGAGACTCAACAGGTTGCTTTGGTTCAAAACCAATTGTGAGAATTTTAACTCGAAGTCCATCGTGATATTGCAAGCTGTTGCAGATGTGAGGATTTCTTTAGTTTCCGAGTTGCCATCCTTCAATTGAGGGGCGCATTAAATATTTCAAGATGTCTTTTGAAAGTTATGGGATTGCTTCAATAAACGTATTATTAGAAAACAGTAAAGGTGATGAGAGCAGTGTTATCTGCCAGGAACTAGTGGATTAGTCGAACCTCCTGAAATAATTAATTCCTCATAAAGAACTTGATATCAAATGAAATACAATTGAAATATTCTGGTCTGTAATGTACCGTATCTGGCATACATAAAGTAAACAAGGCTTAATGCTTTTAGGATACCACAAGATGCAGTTTAATAGTCAAAGCGGTGAAATTGAAAGCAGAATATTTATTCAAACAGAATTAGAGATCGGACTGTGTCGGAGTTACCAGGAAGCAATGTGGAAGCTGAGATTTTGGGCAAGTTTTAAGAAGCAGTTCGATGCTTCAATATAAAGATACTGTAGATTCTGTTGGTGTGAGGATTCCATTTTCTGAATGTGATTCTGTCATCATTGTTCTGCGGGATATTTGGCAACAGAGAAAACTTCCCAAATGCATTAGAATTTGTAACCTCATAGATGCACTATTTCCTACACATGGAAATTTCTCATCATCTAGAATGGTGAAAATATCTCCCTCGATAAAGTTGGTCTGGTTATTTATCTGTATAGTGTTGATGCAGTTTGGCAAGTATCAAAAGCTTGAGGAATCCCAAACTTTCCTTCAACCGGTGTGTAAGCGGTTGTCCTAGTTTTTACCAAATAATGCTGTGCAAGTGGTTGACATTGACATATTTGTCCGTCAAGCACCTCGATGAACCATAATCAGTTTGTAAACAGGCCAAATTAGAAGGTTTCGCACGCCAATCTCTGTTTAGATTCTAGGTTACTGGTTTTTCATCAGCAGTGCCTTGAGGTATTGCCGATCTGCCTATCTTAACAGTTGTCTAACGAGTCAGTCACAGAAGATGGAATTGATTCCAACAGTTTTAGGGGAGAAATCCTGTAGTACAATTTTTACAGCAATCACTTGAAGTTGAGAAATCTGTTGGATATAAGATGTTAGTTAAGTGGAAGATTGCTCTTCCAGGGGTACCAGCCAACCAAATATAATTAACTTCGCTTGATGGCTGAACACCGACATCAAACATCAGCCAGTGTGATTCACGTAACAAGAGTTAGAAAGCCTATGACTATGTTTATGACTTTGCTGCAGCGATCGCGGTGACCATTGTGGTCCTGGCCCAGGGAAAGTGTGGTCTCTCCAAATGTGTCACCCGCTACCTGGTCGCCATGGCTGTTGCTGATCTGCTGGTCATATTCATTGGCGTGATCCTGAGGAAGACATTTCAGCTCCACCTGCCGTACTTGCCCTGGTTTCAGACCCCCGTGTGCCGCCTGCATCTTGTGCTTCGCTCCTTCGTCATTAAAACATCCGTCTGGCTGACAGTGGCCTTCACCTTCGACCGTTTCATTGCCATCTGCTGCCCTAACCTCAAAATCACCCACTGCACCGAGAGGACAGCGGGTGTGGTGATCTGGACAATTTGTGCATTTTTGTGCTTGGAGACCCTCCCCTTGTATTTTGTGTACCAAATGAGAATGAAGATCAATGGGAAGCCCTGGTTCTGCAGTGTCAAGCCCAGCTGTTATAATATTCTTGGCTGGAGGGCCTTTGCCTTTTTGGACATAATAGTAAATCCATTGCTTCCCTTCATCCTCATCCTCCTCTTTAACTCTATGACCATCAGGCAGGTGCTGGTCGCCAGCAGGGTGCGGCTGCGTCTAAAGGGGGCTGCGAATGGGAGGGACGAGGAGATGGAGAGTCGGCAGAAATCCATAGTCCTGCTCTTTACCATTTCGGGCAGCTTTGTGTTGCTGGGACTCACCTATTTGGTCACAATTACGTATGCGATGATGACAGCGGCACTGCTACTTCAGTCCGCCTACAACAGCCCTTTCACCATCGCTGAAGAGGTGGGTTACATGCTGCAGTCCCTCAGCTCCTGCACCAATACGTTTATCTATGGGGTAACCCAGACCCAATTCAGGCAGCGCCTGAAATCCATCTTTACTTACCCCATCACTCGGTTACTGGGCCATTCACATAAACCTGATTAACTGTGTTGCTCAGTGTATGATTGAAATAATAATACTACCTGGATTGTGTACTTTGCTCTTGAAGTTAGGGCATGCCTGTTATTGTTTCATATGATAATCTCTACAGTTAGATATCATTCACTCAATGTAGTATATTCATCCGTTCCAGATGATTAACTTTTATTGTAATAATAAACGACCATAACAAATGGAATTGTTATATACTTCATAAATAATAATAATAATATTGTGTTTTTTCTGGCGAATTATCGTTAGGTGTGTGTGTGTAGTAAGCAAACTTGCCCTGACATTTGCCCTGACCTGCCTGGATTTGAACACAGGTCTCACAATTGTAAGGCAAGTGCTCTCACCACTGAGGTAGAGGAGCTATATTTTGTGTATGGTGGAGCTGTGGAAACCACTGAGGAGGGTATTGGAATAGTCTAGCCGGGGAGTGAGCAAGGTGTGGATAAAGTTGTGGCTGATGTCGGTGTGAGATACAGACAAAGGTTAAACTTTGGGATAGTTACCTCACAACCGTGATTTCCACGGTTACCACCAGCGTCTGGTTTTCCATTACGTGGAAGCGGTAGACGCTTTTTTTTGTTAACCTGGCTCGATTCAGCAAACTGTCCACGTTGGCAGCTGCCATAAGATATTTCCAGTCGCCACGAAGCTAGGGGGAAACATTACATCATTACAGTGCAGATCATGCACAGAATTCTGCAGCTCGTGTCCTCTCCCTTACCAGGCTCCACGGCCGCATCAATCCCACCCTCGCCCATCTCCACTGGCTCCCCGCCCCCCAAACGATTGAATTGAAGATCCTCACCCTCACTTTCAAGGCCATTCACGGACTTGCCCCCGCCTATCTCTCTGTCTGGAAATGTTGATAGCAGGTTAGACAAGCTAATCACACACGCAATGGACTCCCACAAGGTGTCCACACCAAATAGGACGTTTAATAACCTTAACGGGTCAAGGAGGAGCAACTAAGGAGCAAAAATCAAAGACTTCCTAAAGCGTAGAATAATCGATCGACCGATCGATTGATTGATTCATTCATTGATTGACTGATCGATTGAATTGAAGGTCGGTGAGTCGATCGGTCGGACGGTCAATCCTTACATTTACACAGTGCCTTTCACGTCGAGTGGACATCCCAAGGCGCTTATCAGTTAGGTAGGGACAAGAAAAGGGTGTTTGGGTCAGTGCAGGATGAAGAAAAGTAGGAGAATTGAATGTATATTTGTGGGTGAAATGCAGCAGCCAAATTGCGCACAAAAGTGTTTCACAAACAGTCATGGAAATGGGATTAGGGGAAAAAAATTAAAAAGATGGCAAGGCGAGGAGTTGGGGGTGGGGGTGAGGGAAGGAGAACAGGAAAGCTGACTGAATATTTGTGGGTAAAATGCAAAAGGGAATAACTTCACTGTCTGCACCCTCTAGATCTCTACCCCACAGTCCCTGTGCCTCGCTCCCTCCCTCTCATACTTCCGGAAAGACCCAACTCACATCTTCCCTCTTTGACAATCCGTGACTTTGGTCAACCTCCTACCCGCCCTCCCCCACACTCCCATATCTCCTGTTAAGCCACGCACTCCCTCCTGCTACCAAATTCCAGCTCGGGTCCATTTCCTTTGACATTCCAAAGACATCCTCCCAGCGTAACAATTGCTCAGTAAATATAATATGTTATTGTTTTTGTTGTTTTAACGGGTTTTCGATGAGGAAGGTGGATGGAAATCGCTCATCGCTGTATGGCCAGTGGAATTGTCCAGGCACACCAGAGCCGAACAGACACTGGAACAATACACAAACCTGCTGAAAAATCATGGTGCGAATAGAAGAGACAAACTGTAATATCTTCACTGTGAACAAGATGCCTCTAACTGGCTGAAGTGTCGAGTGAGCAATGTATAGCCAGCGAGTGCAGAGGTGAAAGAGACGACTATATATCCACGTTATTGTTGTTGTTGATGTTGGTGAGTTTGCGCTGAAGTCAGTAACCCGAGATAATTAACCAGAGACGTGGTATACGATGGGAAAACTTTCTGCCGTAACCCCAATTGGCACCAGTCTAAGTTAATGTAAAAAGAACATCAGAATTAGGAGCAGGAGTAGTTCGTTCAGCCCCTTGAGCCTGCCCGGCCATTCGATAAGACCATGGCTGATCTTCTGACCTAACTCTAATTACATGCCCTTTCCCCATATACCCTAATCCCCCTATTTTGTAAACATTTATCTGTCTCAACCTTGAAAATGTTCAAAGATTGAGCATCTACAGCCCTCTAAGTGAAGAAATGTTTCATGAACTTTGTTATAAAAGGCCGACCCTTAATTTTAAGACTGTGACCACTTTTTATTGATTCTCCTACCAGGGCAAACAGTCCCTCGTTGACTAATTGATCCAGCACTTTAAGAGCCTTATGTTTTTCAATGAGATCTTCCCTAATTGTTCTGTACTCTAGAGAATATAGCCCTAGTTTATTCAACCTTTCCTCATAGGTTAGTCCCCTCATTCCAGGAGCTAACCTAGTGAATCTTCGCTGCAGCAAGTATACACTTTTTGAAATAAGGAGACCAAAACAGACACAATACTCTAGGTGCGGTCTCACCAAGGCCCTCTACAGTTGCAGTATGTCTTCACCACCCTTGTTCTCTAAACGTTTGGCATTGAATGCTGACATGCCGTACGCATTAGTTGCTTGCTGTAGCTGCAAACTAACTTTTTGCGACTGGTGTACAAGGACACCAAAATCCCTGTGAACACTAACACTATCAAAACTTTCCCCTTCTAGAAAAAAGCTGTTTTTTATATTTTTGCTACTTGCATTAAATTCCATCTGCCACCTACTTGCCCACTCCCCTAGCCTATCTATATCCCGATGCAATTTTCTTGTATCATCCTTAGAGCTGATTATCCCACATCGTTTATTGTCATCCACGGATTTAGACACGTTACATTCAATGTCCTCATTTAGATTATTGATGTAAATTGTAAATAGCCTCATAAATCACCGGCATCTGTGGCTCCCTGACTACCAGCTCTGCCTTTCACTGGCCAAACCCTTCATTGTGAAGCACCTCACTTCCAAGTAATGACTCGCTCTGCCTTTATCCATGTCCGAAACATTGCCCGTCTCCGCCTCGACGTCACCCCTAAACCTGCTGAAACCCTCATCCACGCCTTAATTACATCAAGCTTGACTATGTAAAAGCCTTGCTTGTCGGTCTTCTTAATTCCTCCCTCCACAGGCTGCAGATAGTCCAGAACTCTGCAGCCAGTGGCCACTACCGTTCAAAACTCCGTGATCCCATCTCCCCCATTCTTGCCCGACTCCATTGGCTCCCCGTCATCCAAAGGATAGAATTCAAGATCCTAGTCCTCACATTTAAAGCCCTCAACGACCTCGCACCACCCTACATCCATGAGCACTTATCAACCTGCCCACCCACTCCTTTCAGCAGACTCTGGGCTACTCCACATACCTCCGACACACCCGCCCAACCATTGGCGGGCGAAACTTCAGTCACTCTGTCCACAACCTTTGGAACTCAATCTCGAAGTTCCTCCGCCTTTCCCCCTCCCTTGCCTCCTTCAAGACTCGCCCCTCAAGAGTCTCACCTTCGATGTACCCATTGGCAACACATTGGTCCCCACGCAGTGAAGCCTGGCTAGGCCTGAGGTGATACGGGGAGAGATTTTAGTGTGTGATGGGGAGCCAGTTGAACCTGCCGAGGGCTGGAATGATGGGGGAGAGAGTTTATTGTGTGACAGGGAAACAGTGGAGCCTGGCGAGAGTTGGCGTAATGGAGGGGGGGAGCGTTTAGTGCGTAATAAAGATCCAGTACAGCCTGGCGAGGATAAATCGACAATTTCTTACGATTTGCTCTGTCAGCATTGTCTGGGAGATTCATGATTAATTCACGGAGACTGCAAGAATCCTAGGTTGTGGGACGGGAGGATGCACTCAATAAATGCGTCACTTATTGTGTCTTCCTCAATGATGGTACAGAGCTGAATGTATGACAGTGAGTCAGTGGAGCCTGGCGAGGGTTGGTTTGGCTGATATTCTGTGAAGCTCTTTGAGACACCTTGTAGAACACATGAAAAGCCGCTATATCAAATGCCAAGATTATTATTATTATTATCATGTGAAGCGTATTGAGTGTGTGATTGTCAGAAGTTTATCTTTATGTGTGTGTGTGGGGGGGGGGGGGGGGGGAGGTGGGTATAGTGATGAGTGTATCACACACCGGGCTGATCACGGTGAAGGGTTTCCGTGTATAAGTTGCTCTGTGGTTTCCTGTCCCAAGAACTAAACTAAAAATGTTGTCTGACTGCCGACTGCTTCTCTCTCTCTCTCTCTCTGTTATTGTTCGAGTATAAAATGTCGGGCGATTTGCAATTGGAGGTAGGAGAGAGATGATGAGTGAGGGAGACAGAGCGAGAAATAGGGAGAGAGAATGTGTGGAAAAGAGTGGGCGAGAGATGAAGAGAGCATGTGTGAGAGACAGAGTGAAAGAGTGTGTAAGAAAGAGGGAGGCTGGAGAGCGAGAGCGAGAGAGATACAGTGAGAGAGCAGTGTGTTGGGCGAGAGAGAGACAGAGACAGTATGTGTAGTAAAAACGTAAGCAGGTTTCCTTACTCCGCATGCACAAATAGACCCACACACATACAGACATAGACACACACACACTCACACATACAGACATAGACACACACACACTCACACATACAGACATAGACACACACACTCACACATACAGACATAGACACACACACTCACACATACAGACATAGACACACACACACACACACATACAGACATAGACACACACACACGCACACATACAGACATAGACACTCACACATACAGACATAGACACACACACACTCACACATACAGACATAGACACACTCACACATACAGACATAGACACACACACACATACAGACATAGACACACACACACTCACACATACAGACATAGACACACACACACACTCACACATACAGACATAGACACACACTCAGACATATTCAAGCTTTTAATAATAATCCCTCCAAAAAAAACACAATAATAAAATTGGTCATTTCAATCCACGACTGTGTGTGTCTCTCCAAACAAGCCCCATTTCTGACGAAGGGTTGCAGACCCGAAACGTTGGCTCACTTGCCTTTCTCCATGGATGCTGCCTCACCTGCTGAGTTGACCCCGGCGACTTCTGTTTGAGAACAGCGGTGGCGGTCGGTTTGAACGCCTTCCACGTTGGGAGGAGGCGTCAGCAGGCGCTTCACTGGATGTCCTGCACAGTGTGGTGACTGCGCGTTAACTCGGGTGGTCGCGGCTGCCAATCGCACGCGGCCACCTCCCCGCCAACACTCCCAGGCTCCCCTCACAAACACACTGACACTCGCTCACCCGGCCACTCACACACACTCACCTGGCACTGTCTCACACACACACTCTCATTGATAGGCTCCAGTCACACATATTCTCACACCCTCTGTCACACTGACCCATGTGATGGAGTGTGATCTGAGAGGGGGTGTGAGTGTGAGGGGGTGTGAGCGTGAGGGGGTGGGAGCGTGAGGGGGTGGGGGCGTGAGGGTGAAGGGGAGTGAGTGTGAGGGGGCGTGAGGGGGCGTGAGGGTGAGGGTGAGGGGGCGTGAGTGTGAGGCCTGTACGAGTTTGTGAGGGAGGGTAAGTGTGAGGGGGTGTGAGGACCTCTGACAGTCGGTAGTGACAGTTTGTTTGCAGTTCTCTGTGCAGTTCAGTGGGACAGACAGACACAGTCACTGCGCGGGCACCGAGTTCATACTCATAACCGTCAGCCTCGCGCCCACACAGCGAGGCAGACGGCACTGCGCAGGCGCCGAGTTAAAAGCCAGTCAGCCGCGCGCCCGCGGGTCGGTACTGCGCCGGCGCCGGTTTCTATTAAAGGACCAAAACCCATTAGCCACGTGATCCGGCAGACACAGGCGTCACTGCGCAGGCGTCGAGCGGGGAAAACACGTGAGTCTCGCGCCCAGTTCAAAATAATAACCGTTAGCCTCGCGCTCAGACAGACAGACAGATGGACGGACAGACAGACGGAGGGAAGGACAGACAGACGCCAAAGTCAGGGAGCGACTCAGGGACATGTCAGCTTTATTATCAACTGTGATCTTCAGTGTTACAGTGAGTCTGACGTGAGAGGCGATCTGTAAATGGACTGTTGTTCCTGTGAGTTGGTCACTGTAGCTTCGTCTACACAGTGTTTGTGTCGCCCACAAAACGCGGCCAAACCCAACGCAGACTTCACAATTCTCATTATTGCGATTAATCTACACAGAGTTTGTCTGTTTATACACAGATGGTTTGATCACCTGAGACACTGACAGTCGCCAAATCAAACGCTTTGTTTTTATTCTTAATACAGACAGACAGACAGACACATAGTGAGAAAGACAGGGGGACAGACAGAGAGAGAGAAAGACAGACAAGTAAAGAGGAGCCAAGATCAGTGAGAGATTTAGACGTAAACCATATTATCAAATTTTATTATTATTATAATCCAGACATGAAAGGCTCTATCAATGTACTTGTGTTTCTGTTTGTTTGTTAATTGATATTCATCTGATTATATACACAATATACATATGATTTGATTATTTGTCTAACAGTCGCTAAATCAAATGTTTTATTCTTATTCTGTATTCACTTCCCGTCACAAACTCTCAGCTCAAACCTGGAGGAAAAGCCCAGCCTCCCCGCCCCCCCCCCCCCCCCCCCCCCCCCCCAGCCTGGTGGGAATCACAGTCTAACACAGTTTCCCGGCTCAGGATTCCCCTCCACATTAAACTGTCTCCCGGCAGATTCTCGGCGGCTCAGAGTTTTTCCCGCCGTCATTGGGACAGGGACAGAAGTAAGGATAGAGTTTCTCAGTGAAGGTTTGGGTGAAAGTGTGGAGATGAGACATGTTGTCAGCGTTGTAAAGTATCACCTGTCCCCCCTCATAGTCCAGGTAAACTCCCAGCTTCCCGGGTCTCTCTCTCTCTCTCAGGGGCAGGCGGGTGGGAGGGGAGGTCAGAGCTGAATATTCATCCCCGTTTCTCAGGACCACAGCCCAGATCCCATCCTCTGGTGACAATCTGATTTCCCCTTTCCTGTTGACAGACTCTCTGGCCAATCCCACATCCCAGTCTGTCTTGTTGGCCACCTGCACCTCCCAGTAATGTCTCCCTGATGTGAAGCCCTCAGACCCCAGGACACTGACACAGGTATCAAACATTTTCAGGGAGTCTGGGAGCTGCTGCCATTTGTCTCCGTGTCTCACACTGGTCAGGTCCTCAGACAGGATGAGGTTGGGATGGGCTGTGTCAGGATCCAGAGTCAGAGAGGCCGGAGCTGAGAGAGAGAGAGAGAGAGAAACAACACACAGTGGGAGTGAGTGAGGGCAAGGCTGGGAATTCAGACGGTTTGTAAACACAACGAGACCTGGGAACATCTTCCAGCTCAAAGGATCACAGTCTCTGTGAGAGGGGGTGGGGGGTTGACGGCGGCGTGTTTGAGGAACGTGCAGGAGAGATTATTTGTGAAATTGTGTGTGAAGGTTATGTGCATGAGATCGTGTGTCTTTTGAGTGAGTGTGACTCGGCGCTTGCGAAGGTATGGGTTGTGTATGTGTGAGAGGAGTGTATGAGAGAGGGATGTCTGTGAGGGTATGTGTGTGTAAGGGTGCGTGAGTGTTTGTGTAAGGGTGCGTGAGTGTTTGTGTGAGTGGCGTGTGAGAGAGCTGCCTGTGTGTATATATGAGAATGGTGTCTGAGAGAGTGGTGTGTGTTAGATGTGCGAGTGGTGTGTGTGAATGTACGCATGATAGGGGTGTGTGTGATAGGGCTGTGCTAGTGAGGGGTGTGTGAGGGATGTGCGTGAGGGTGTTTGTGATGGATGTGTGTAAGTGTGCATGATGCTGTTAGTTTTGTGTGGGTGTGTGATTGACTGTGCGATGTTATGTGTGCTTGTTTGAGAAGCTGTGAGCTTTTTCATTGAGTGTTTGAGTGTCGTGTGTGTTAGTAGTTTGCGTGGGAATGAGTGAATGAATGGTGAGTGTCAGGGGAGTGTGAGAGAAGTCTGTGTGAAAGGTGGGTGAGTGGGAGAGTTGTGTGGGGAGCATTGAACTTGGATGTGTAAGAGGTGTGTAGGCGAGTGCGTAAGGCTGTGTCAATGGGTGTGTGTGTGAGAGGGTCTAAGGTTGTGTTAAAGGGTGCGTGCGCGATTGTGTGTAAGAGCGTGTGTGGCGATGGATGTAGGGTGCGTGTATGCTGGGGTTTGAGGGTGTGTATGTGGGGAGCAGGGAGAACTCGATTAGACTGTGCTTCTTATGGTGATCTTAGATGGAGATTAGAGCGACTGTATCTTGTTATTGTGGCCCATTCTCCCATTGTAATTCGTGCAATGTCCCATGTTCACCAAGTGTTTGCTGTTGTGTACAAGCCATGGTCAGCAGTGAAAGAGTTGACACACACATTGGCACATATGTCAGTTCAGACTTGTTTTATAATGGCCCTTTGTTCCTCAGACTAACTCAACTGCAGATCAGATTTCAGGTCTCACTGAAGGCTGGTACAGTTAGTCTGAGGAACAGATCATCTTTTAACAGTATTATAGTACAGATAACACTATCACTGTGGGCTCCTCTTTGTATTTTGAATAAAACATTGGTTCTTGACCTTATTAGTTCAGTTCAGAGGTTTGTGCAAACATTTAGAACATTGTAAGTGAAGCAAACAGGCAGCGACTTATCAAACCGGTTCCATTTGTTTTTCCAAGAAGCGCCGCTCCCTATTTGAGAGTCAAATGTCAGGAGTGATTGAAATGGAATGTGTATCAGTGGCTGAACCTGCCTGTATCGCAGGTATGAGCGTCTCTCACACACAATCATATAACCAGCCCGGCTCACATTACCAACAGCTTGATGCTGGTTGGCTGGGAGAGACCAGGACTTGCCTCCTGATTCTTGGTCAGGTTAGAGCTTCTTGAAGGAGCTGGTGTTTTCTAGTCACTGGGGAAACGACCAACCTGGGAAGCAGCAAAGACAATCACAGTGGTCACTGGTGAGCAAAGATCTGTTAAATCTTCTCCTCTTTCACTTCTCCATCTGATTCCCTTTAAAGCCTTTCTTAATTCAGTGTCTTGTGGGTAGGATTTGTTACACTGATGAAGATAGGAAATTCAGGGTGTCTCATCTAAGTGTGGTGTATGTTACTGGGTAGAATATTTGATTCCAAGCATGAGGACCTGGGATTTATTCCTGTGAAGGGCGAAACATTAGCTCCACAAACCTCCGTTTACCAGCCGTCAGTAGGAATCTGGTTAAGTGTTGGGCAATCCAAAGGTAATTTAAAAATCACAGCTAATGTGAATTGTTTGATTTCCTTGTGTCTGGATAGATTGCTGTGAACGTTAGCAGCTCTGTCAGTCACTACAACAAACAGTGACGTGTCCGAATGGTTGAATATGTATTTCTGAGAAGCGCTGGTCCCTTTAGTGAGTGTCACACTGCAGGAGAGTTTCTGACCAGAATCAGCCTAAGATCTGTCGCTTGTCTGCACAGCGGTGGGGAACAGACAGCACAACAGTGGAAATGGGAATTAGCAAAGTAACGAACAAGGTAGACCATGTAAAATTAACCAGAATTTTTATACAGAGCTTTCTGTCGTGGTGGTGATATTTATATCAGTTTGTGATGCCTGTCTCACCTGGAAACCAGGCGTTTGCTCGTGTGGCGGTACAGTCCAGCCTGTAGAGTTTTAACATATTAATATTATAACGTGATTGAGGATTGTTGGATATATTGTGTAGACGCGGCTTTATATGCTGTGAACCATACGTTTGCTCACGGAGCATATACAGGTCAGCAGGTAAATTGTTAACAGATCCATGTTGGAATACATGGCCACAATCACTGAACTTTATGGAATATTTATCATCTTTGCTGCTGGAAATATTTAACTACTCTTGAAGTCTTATAATGGCAGTCGGCAAATTATTCATGTCGGGACGTGTCGGATGGTGAGAGTTGAAGCGGCCACTCCCTTTAGTGAGAGACAGATTTCAGAAGCTTTTCATCTGACAAACAGAGGTGGGGAGATTCAGGGCATTTAGTTTCCTAACTGAAGTGTTATGGAGCTTGTCATGTGTTCTGAGACGCCATTCTCCCATTGTATTTAGTGCAGTGTCGTCTGTGTCCCAAGCGTTTGCTGCTGTACACAAGCCATGGTCAGCAGTGAAATAGTTAACGCACACATTGGCACATATGTCAGTTCAGACTTGTTTTATAATGGCCTTTGTCCCTCAGACTAACTCTAATGCAGCTCAGATTTCAGGTCTCACTGAAGGTACAGTTAGTCTGAGGAACAGATCATCTTTCTACATTATTACAGTACAGATAACACTACCACTGTGGACTTCTCATTGTATTTTGAATAAAACATTGTTTTTTGAATGTATTAGTTCTGTTCAGAGGTTTGTGCAAACATTTCAATTATTGTAAGTGAAGGAAACAAGCAGCCACTTGTCCAACCAGTTCCATTTGTTTTTCCAAGAAGCGCCGCTCCCTATTTGACAGTCAAATGTCAGGAGGGATTGAAATGGAATGTGTGTCAGTGGCTCAACCTGCCTGTATCGCAGGTATGAGCGTCTCTCACACACAATCATATAACCAGCCCGGCTCACATTACCAACAGCTTGGTGCTGGTTGGCTGGGAGAGACCAGGACTTGCCTCCTGATTCTTGGTCAGGAGAGAACTTGTTGAAGGAGCTGGTAGTTTCCAGTTACTGGGGAAACGTCTAACCTGGGGAGCAACTCAGACCATCACGGTGTGTGTGTGTCACTGTTTAGCAAACATCTGCTAAACCTTCTCTTCTTTCACTTCTCCATCTGGTTCCCTTTAAAGCCTTTCTTAATTCAGTGACTTGTGGATAGGGTTTGTTCCACTGGTGAAGATAGGAACTTTGCGGTGTCTCATCTGAGTGTTGTTTCTTCCCTTTCCTCTTTCAATGCCGGTTTGAAGACTTTCCTCTTCGATCGTGCCTTTTGTTCCACCCCGAACTCTTTTAACTCCCGTTCGTGTTTCACCCCTTCCCAAACACTGCCCTCTCAGCTCGGGTCACATGCCTCCTGTGCAGCGCCTTGGGACGTCCTCCAGACGTGAAAGGCGCTCTATAAATGTAATTTGTTGTTGTTGTTTATGTTAGTGGGTAGAAGGTTTGATTCCAAGCATGAGGACCTGGGTTTTATTCCTGTGAAGGGCGAAACATTAGGCCGTTTACCCAGCCTTCAGAAGCAATCTGTTTAAGTGTTGGGCAATCTAAAGGTAATTTAAAAATCACAGCAAATATGAATTGTTTGATCTCCTTGTGTCTGGATAGATTGCTATGAATGTTAGCAGCTCTGTCAGTCACTACAACAAACAGTGACATTTCCGAATGGTTGGATATGAATTTCTGAGAAGCGCTGCTCCCTTTAGTGAGTGTCACACTGCAGTATATTTTCTGACCAGAATCAGCCTGAGATCTGTCGATTGTCTGCACAGCGGTGAGAAACAGACAGCACAACAGTGGAAATGGGAATCAACACAGTAAAGAACAAGGTAGACCATATAAAATTAACCAGAATTTTTATACAGAGCTTTCTGTCGTGGTGGTGATATTTATATCCGTTTGTGATGCCTGTCTCACCTGGAGACCAGGCGTTTGCTCGTGTGGCAGTACAGTCCAGCCTGTAGAGTTTTAACATATTAATATTATCACGTGCTTGAGGATTGTTGGATATATTGTGTAGATGGGGCTTTATATGCTGTGAACCATACGTTTGCTCACCCAACATATAAAGGTCAGCAGGTGAATTGTTAACAGATCCATGTTGGAATACATAACCACAATCACCGAACTTTATGGAATATTTATCATCTTTACTGCTGAAATATCCAACTAGTCCTGAAATCTTAAAATGGCAGTCGGCAAATTATTCATGTCGGGACGTGTCGGATGGTGAGAGTTGAAGCGGCCGCTCCCTTTAGTGAGAGACAGATTTCAGAAGCTTTTCATCTGAAAAACAGAGGTGGGGAGATTCAGGGCATTTATTTTCCTAACTGAAGTGTTATGGATCTTGCCAAGTGTTCTGAAACGCCATTCTCCCATTGTAATTAGTGCAGTGTCTTCTGTATCCCAAGCGTTTGCTGCTGTATACAAGCCATGGTCAGCAGTGAAATAGTTAACGCACACATTGGCACATATGTCAGTTCAGACTTGTTTTATAATGGCCTTTTGTTCCTCAGTCTAACTCTACTGCAGCTCAGATTTCAGCCCTCACTGAAGGTACAGTTAGTCTGAGGAACAGATCATCTTCCTACATTATTACAGTACAGATAACACTACCACTGTGGACTTCTCATTGTATTTTGAATAAAACATTGTTTTTTGAATGTATTAGTTCAGTGCAGAGGATTGTGCAAACATTTCAATTATTGTAAGTGAAGCAAACAGGGAGCCACTTGTCAAACCGGTTCCATTTGTTTTTCCAAGAAGCGCCGCTCCCTATTTGAGAGTCAAATGTCAGGAGTGATTGAAATGGAATGTGTGTCAGTGGCTGAACCTGCCTGTATCGCAGGTATGAGCGTCTCTCACACACAATCATATAACCAGCCCGGCTCACATTATCAACAGCTTGATGCTGGTTGGCTGGGAGAGACCAGGACTTGCCTCATGATTCTTGGTCAGGAGAGAACTTGTTGAAGGAGCTGGTAGTTTCCAGTTACTGGGGAAACGTCTAGCCTGGGGAGCAACTCAGACCATCACGGTGTGTGTGTGTCACTGTTTAGCAAAGATCTGCTAAACCTTCTCTTCTTTCACTTCTCCATCTGGTTCCCTTTAAAGCCTTTCTTAATTCAGTGACTTGTGGATAGGATTTGTTCCACCGGTGAAAATAGGAACTTCAGGGTGTCTCATCTAAGTGTTGTGTATGTTATTGGGTAGAAGATTTGATTCCAAGCATGAAGAACTGGGCTTTATTCCTGTCAAGGGCGAAACATTAGGCTCTACAACCCTCCGTTTACCGAGCCTTCAGTAGGAATCTGGTGAAGTGATGGGCAATCTAAAGGTAATTTAAAAATCACAGCAAATGTGAATTGTTTGATTTCCTTGTGTCTGGATAGATTGCTATGAATGTTAGCAGCTCTGTCAGTTACTACAACAAACAGTGACATTTCCGAATGGTTGGATATGAATTTCTGAGAAGCGCTGCTCTGTTTAGTGAGTGTCAAACTGTAGGGGAGTTTCTGACCAGAATCAGCCTGAGATCTGTCGCTTGTCTGCACAGCGGTGGGGAACTGACAGCACAACAGTGGAAATGGGAATTAGCATAGTAAAGAACAAGGTAGACCATGTAAAATTAACCAACATTTATATACAGAGCTTTCTGTCGCGGTGGTGATATTTATATCAGTTTGTGATGCCTGTCTCACCTGGAGACCAGGCGTTTGCTCGTGTGGCAGTACAGTCCAGCCCGTAGAGTCTTAACATATTAATATTATAACGTGATTGAGCATTGTTGCATATATTGTGCAGACGGGGCTTGATATGCTGTGAACCATACGTTTGCTCACGTACCATATACTGGTCAGCAGGTGAAGTGTTAACAGATCCATGTTGGAATACATGACCACAATCACCAAACTTTATGGAATATTTATCATCTTTGCTGCTGGAAATATTTGAATATCCTTGAAGTCTTAAAATGGCCGTCAGCAAATTATTCATGTCGGGATGTGTCAGATGGTGGGAGGTGAAATGGCAGATCCCTTTAGTGAGCAACAGATTTCAGGAGCGTTTCAACTGATAAACAGAGGTTGGAGGATTCAGGACATTTTATCTGCTAACTGAGGTGTTATGTAGCGTGTTAAGTGTTCTGAGACACAGCGCGGCATGTAGGGCAATATATGATCGAAGCTGTTGTTGTTGTTGGGTAGATCACTAGCCTCACTGGCGAAAGGTCACAGGGTCAATCCACTGCCAGGACTGGGCAACTTTATTTAGTACACATGCCTCTGTTTACCTGCCAGGAAGTAGAAAAATGATGGGAGATAACTTTGCTGGTGTGGTAAACACGTCAAAAATAAGTAAATAGGTAAGAATTTGGTCAGTTAGTTCTCGACCAGTTTCAAGGGAATATATGTGGAATCAGCTAAAAATATATTTATTCAGTTCGCTTTTCTGTATAGTCTGATAAGCGCCTTGAGATATTTCTACGATGTGGCAAATCGCAGTATAAAAAGTGAATTTTGTTATTCTCATGTTCAAGCTGCTATGTTTAGAATTTAACGGTGTGAAAGACAACTTGATCATGTCCTGCCCAATCGCCAGCTTCTCCACATCGTACGAACAGAATTGGAGCTGGAGTTCCTGTCCCCTTCAAACCAAGTAACAACTAATCAATTACCAATCTACCTACCCGTCCAGTGACTTCTTGTTTCGGTGCACAGCAAACTAGGATTGAGGAGGCAATGGACCATGTCTGCCCCCTGGTCCATCCTTCAGCATTAATCCCCCGGCCACAAATATTCATTAATATGCCAATTTATGATAGTAGAATAGGGGGTGATGTTGACAGTAACTGGAAAGACACAGCTGTTGAATGATACTGACACGCAAACACAATGGGCAGAAAACATCAAAGTGGAATTTAATCTAGAAAATAAGCCACAAAATATCAACAGAGTTTAGATTTAGGGGCAGTGTGAAGGAGCAGTCAAGTTGTCCAACCTTTCGTCAGTTTGCACCTTCTCTACACAAGGTTTTGCTCGTGTGTGGAGTACAGTTCAGCAGGTAAAGTGTTAACAGATTCAAGAAAATCCACCTCAGTGTTGGATGGTTGGGTATGAATTTCTGAGAAGCACCGCTCCCTTTTGTGAGAGTCAAGTTTTAGGAGAGTTCCAGATCATAACCAGCCTGAGATCTGTCGCTTGCCTGTCCAGCAGGAGAGAATGGACAGCACAACAGCGAAACGGGAATTAACACAGTAAAGGGCAATGCAGACGATGGAAATTTAACCCAGTTATTCTACACTGCTTTATGCTGCGGCAGTGAATATTTATATTATTTTGTGATGCCTGGTCTCACCTGTAGACCAGGCTTTTCCTCATGTGCCAAGTACAGTCTGGCAGGTAAAGTCTTCAATTATTAATATTTTACTGTGATTGAGGATTGTTGGATGGATTATAGAGAGCGGATTTAAATTGTTGTCAACCGAATGCTTGTATGTGTTCCTCAGGTCAGTAAGTGAAGTGTTATCAGATCCATGTTGGAATACCTGACTATAATCAGCAAACATTGTTGAGCGTTTATCATTTTTGTTGCTGAAAATATCTCAATACTATTGAAGTCATTATATCTGTGTCAGTAATTTTTTAATATCTGGACGTGTCAGATGGTCGGATGTGATCTTTTGAGAAGTGGCGCTACCTTTAATGAGAGACAGATTCCAGAAGCTTTCAACTGACAAACAGAGTAGATGAGATTCAGGAAATTCATTTTCAAGTTCAGGATTTATGTAACTGATTTTCCACTTCTCCTCTGACTGTTGTTGTTTCAATTAGGTAATCCCTGACTCTCATTGTCATTGGTTTAGCTCCTCATTTCTCTCAATGCAGAGCTCCACCAACTCAGCCAGGCAATGATCATAGATCAGGCTAAAGGGTTGATTCCACAGCCTGATGGCGGCTGGAGTAAGAATGTTAAAAACTGAGCCCGGCTGCCATCCATTTCAGGAACACACGGAAGCTTTTAAAAATTTGTACACTAACTTGTAGTCTCCGTCATCAGGTGTTCGACTGAATATTGAAAACGAGGTTTGTCTGGTCACTTGTAGTTTCTTCAACAAGTTGGTTGTGATGCGATTGGCGGTTTGCTTTGCTGTGGATTATCATAGAATCATAGAGTTTTACTGTACAAAAGGAGGCCATTTGGCCCATCTAGTCTGTGCCGGCTCTTTAAAAAGAGCAACTGAATCCCACTGCCCCGCTCTCTCCCCGTAACCTAACAGACCTGTTCACTTTATTTTCAAAATTGCATGTTGTGAATGTGTCTCCTAGTCTTTCCACCCATTTCTGTCTGAGTGTGCTTTTGTATCACTCAGTCTTTACATATCTCCTTATCTCTCTCTTTATCTGTTTATTTGTCTGTGAGCGTGCGTATGTATGTGAGTGTGTTTATTTATCTCTGTTTGTATCTCAGTCTGTCTGAATCTTTCTGTGTACCTGAATGTCTCCCTATTTATGTTCCCTGTCTCTGACAGCGTGGAGCAATGCATCATTGTATGTCTGTTTTATTTGTATATGATTATCTGTGTGACTATGTTTCTGTGAATAACTCGCCACCTGTTTGTTCATGTCTGTGTATCACACTTTCTGCGTGACTTTCTCTCGGTGTATTATTATATATTTCTCTGTATCTCTCTTACTGAGCACATAAACCAGTGTACATATCTGCATCTTTCTTTATCGACCGCAGTCTGTTTGTGTCTCTGAATCTCTCTTTGTCAATATGTACATATAAATCTATGTCGCTCTTTTTACCTGTGTGTATTGCTGTTTCTTTCCCATTTAATTTCCTTCTAAGTCTTTGTTTCTCCCTTTGTCTCACTCTCTTTATTTCTAAACTGTGTGTGTGGCTATGTGTGTAGGCGTGTCTCTGTGTGGAGTTACTGGCTCACATCAGGCTTTTCCTGGCCTCGGTCTAGAGCAGACATTTTGACGCAGGCCTGAGGCATCCACTTTAAGTGTCTGTTTCTCTGATTTAAAAAATAATAATAATTCTGAGCTGTGTGGTTAACAAACAATTGTAATCTGAAAATGGAATTGGATACTACATGGTGTTTCAACTAAAATTATCAGTATTTACACCGATTCTACGTTCCCAAACGCATCATTTTCAGTGAAACAAACCAGCCCAGTTTGAGAAGTTGCCGTACATTGATGGTATTTTGAGCTGTGTTTGATTTCAATGTAGGTTTGCCCTTTGCTCTCCTGCTGTGACTGTCAGCAGCAGAGAGGAACAAGAGGTTGTGAGTTCAGCTCTGCACGTCCTCTGTGGTTAGTTACCGCAGCACCTGGTTTCCTGCCTTTCTGCACAAACAAGCAGACAAACCAGCAACCCTGGGCTTTAGCTGTTGATTGAAAACTCCCTGACTGTGGCTCACTATGGCCGACTGTGGAGGACTCTGTGCTCTGCCTGTCTTGGGCTGTGTGCGTGTATGTTTAGTACGCAGTTGGCTCTGCGTACTGTCTCCATTCATCTCCCTCTCACACCTCAATCCATCACTTGACTGAGGATTAGACTCTCTTGGATTGTTATTGCCTTGAAAGGAGATGTTTCAGAGGAGACCCTATAGGTCCAGATATAGGACGTCCTGCTGATGTGCAAGACACAGTATGAATCCATTTGTTGCTGTATAGAACACTTTGACTGGGATTGAAGAGTTAAACCCTGAGCAGTGTTTAGGAGTAAACAAGACCGGTGGACACAGGACACGGGGTTTGTGTTTGAATAGAAATTTCTGGACAGACATTTTTATTTTGTTGGTGAGCCAGGTGTCTGACACAAGCGGAAACCCATAACCTTATTTAGGATTATGCAAACCCAGCAAAGAATTACATGTATCCCATCTCAACATAGAAATGCCAGAGATAGATTATTGGAATGGGATGCACACACTGACTCTCTCTCCCTGGAGGGCGCATCGCATTGACCTCATTCAGGAGAGTATCATGTGCAAGTTGGGAAAAGCCAAGGCTTAGCGTCCACTTAGTGTGTGTTGGAGTAACTGCTGGAGTCTGTCCAGCAGTATCGCAAACTGGCTCTCCATTGATCGAGTATCTTGTGAAGCGCTTTGAGACGTCTCGAAGACATGACGAGTTTCTGCCTCAAATGGGAGATTATTATTTAATTGGTGGCGGTGACTTTACCCTCTGATAAATATTTAGAAACTGTCTGGCCAAGCTTTTTGTTATTTGTACATCTAGGGCCCTCATACCCCAAAGAGCTTCGGCAGCAGGTTTAGCAGGAGCCAAGTGGGAAGATTCCCTTCCCCCAGTGACTGCTCTTGCAGATCCTGGCAATGAGCCAGCCTGTGCTGTGCTTGTCATCAGTGTGTGTGTGTGAGAGAGAGAGAGAGAGAGAGAGCCCTGGGATACTGTGGGCACTCGTGTCTTAGGAACCGGACTACAGACCATCACAGAGTATTGGCTCAATTCCTACATCTCATTGCCTGCCTTGTTTGTCACCTTATGGCCAGTTCAACTCCAATGAGATCCCATTGTACAGATACATTTTAATAGGAGATACAACTGTCCGAGGTATAGATAGGCGTTTTTGTGAACGGAAACGCGAATCTCCGAAGGTGTGTTGCCTACCAGGTGCCAGGGTTGAAGACTTGACTGAGCGGGTGCATGAAATTCTGCTAGAAGAATTCCTGAAGTATGTGCAGGACAACTTTCTTGATCAGCATGTTTCCAGTCCAACAAGGAAAGAAGCATTGCTGGATCTAGTTTTGGGAAATGAGGTAGGGCAAGTTCAACAGGTTTCTGTAGGTGAGCATCTAGAGAATAGTGACCACAATATCGTTAGATTCAGAATAATTATGGAAAGGGATAAGGAACGATCACAGGTGAGGACACTCAACTGGAAAAGGGCTAATTTCAATGAGTTGAGGTGGGACCTAGCCAAGGTGGATTGGAAAGAAAAATTGGCAGGTAAGACAACTAACGAGCAGTGGGCAGCGTTCAAAGAGGAGATAGTTCAGGCACAGGTCAAAAGCATCCCCACAAAGGTGAAATGTAAGGCATCCAAACCTCCCTGGATGACTAAGGAAATCGGGGCCAAAATAAAACAAAACAAAGAGGCTTAGGATAAGTGTCAGGCTCAAAATTCAGAAGGGAACCAAGCAGAATATAGGAAGTGTAGGATAGAACTAAAAAAGGAAGTTAGAGGGGCAAAGAGACTGCATGAAAAACAATTAGCGAGTAAGATTAAGGGGAACCCTAAGGTTTTTTACCAACATATTAAGAGTAAAAGGTTGGTCAAGGATAGGGTGGGGCCAATTAGGGACCTAGGAGGAAATCTCATTGTGGAGGCAGAGGGCACGGCTGATGTACTGAATGAGTACTTCGCCTCTGTCTTCACAAAAGAAAATGATACAGCAAATGCCATGGTATTAGAGGAGAGGGTAGGAGAAATGGATAGAATAATTATAACCAGAGAGGAAGTGCTAAAAAGGTTGACGTCGCTCAAGGTGGATAAGTCACCTGGTCCGGATGGGATGCACCCTAGGTTACTAAGTGAGGCACGGGAGCAAATAGCAGGGACTCTGGCCACGATCTTTCAATCTTCCTTGGACACAGGGGTCGTGCCAGAGGACTGGAGGATAGCTAATGTTACTCCCTTGTATAAACAGGGGCAGAAGGACAAGCCTGGTAACTACAGACCAGTCAGTCTAACGTCGGTAGTGGGCAAACTTCAAGAGTCCATAATCAGGGACAAGGTAGATCTTCACTTAGAAAGATTTAGGCTAATAAAGGACAGTCAACATGGATTTGTTAAAGGCAAATCTTGTCTTACAAATCTGATAAAAATTTTTGATGAGGTAACAGAATGGGTGGATAATGGTAGCGCAGTTCATGTAGTTTACATGGACTTTCAAAAGGCATTTGACAAAGTGCCACATGAGAGACTTATTATGAAATTAAAGGCCCACGGCGTAAAAGGGACAGTGGCAGCGTGGATCCACAACTGGCTGCGAGACAGAAAGCAGAGAGTTGTAGTGAGCGGCTGTTTTTCAGATTGGAGGGAAGTGAGCAGTGGTGTGCCACAGGGATCGGTTTTGGGACCATTGCTGTTTGTAATCTACATCAATGATCTGGACTTGGGTGTACGGAGTACAGTTTCCAAGTTTGCAGATGACACTAAGTTAGGGAGAATAGTAAACAGTGAGGAGGATAGTAGCCATCTGCAAGAGGATATAGACAAATTGGTAAAGTGGGCAGACACACGGCAGATGAAGTTTAATGCAGAGAAGTGTGAGGTGATGCATTTTGGGAGAAGAAATGAAGGGAGGCAATATAGGCTAGATAGTACAATTTTAAATGGTGTGAAGGAACAGAGAGACCTGGGGATTTGTGTTAGTGACACGTTGAAAGTGGCAGGACAGGTAGACAAGGCTGCTAAGAAGGCATATGGGATACTAGGCTTTATAAATAGGGGAATAGAGTACAAAAGTCAGGAAGTGCTGACTAACCTATATAGGACTTTGGTGAGGCCTCAGCTGGAATACTGTGTTCAATTCTGGTCACCACACTACAGAAAGGATGTGAAGGCATTGGAAAGGGTACAAAGAAGATTTACTAGGATGGTGCCAGCATTGAGGGACTTCAGCTATGAGGAGAGGCTAGATAGGCTAGGGTTATTCTCTATGGAGCAGAGAAGATTGAGGGGAGACCTAATCGAGGTTTATAAGATCATGAGGGGTTTCGACAGGGCAAATAGAGAAAATCTATTTCCACTCGTGGGCGAATCTGTGAATCGTGGTCACAGATTTAAAATAGTTTCAAGGCGAAGTAGAGGGGAGCTGAGGAGACATGTTTTCACTCACTCAGCGAGTTGTTGGAATCTGGAATGCATTGCATGAAAAGGTGGTGGAGGCTGCTTCCATAACAACTTTTAAAAGGGAATGAGATATTTATTTAGGGAGAACAGGTCTATTAGGCTATGGGGAGGGAGAGAGCGGGCAGGGCAGGGCAGTGGGATTGAATGGCACTTTTCAAAGAGCCGGCACAGACTAGATGGGCCGAATGGCCTCCTTTTGTGCCGTAAAATTCTATGAATCCATGAGAGACACAGAGAGAGTGAGAGAGACACAGAGAGTGAGAGACACAGAGAGTGAGAGACACAGAGAGTGAGAGACACAGAGAGAGTGAGAGACACATAGAGACACAGAGAGAGACAGAGAGAGAGAGAGACACAGAGAGAGAGACACACAGAGAGTGAGAGCGAGACAGTCACTCAATGAATCTCAGCCTCTCCCTGTCACTCAAGCTCAGTCTCTCCCTCTTATCCTATTGAACGACGTTGATTGGTCGGGAGACCCGCCAATCCGCCAAACCACGCCCACTTTTGTCGTTTGTGACACGTTTGCGGTCTCAATATTTCCGCCCACTTCCGGTTGCCGGTTACAAGGCCCGCCCATCCCGGACATAAACAAGCCCACTTCCGGTCGTTTTGGCGCCAATCTTGCTTGCCGAGAGAGAGAGAGAGACAGGCAGGCACAGAGAGACACAGTCTCTCTCTCTCTCTCGGTGTCTCTCAGTGTCTCTCTGTGTCTCTCAGATTAATTTATTCAGCGAACAATTAAAGGTGTATACACACACACAGACAGGCAGGCAGAGGGAGAGAGAGAGAGACACACACACACACACAGACAGAGACAGGCAGGCAGAGAGAGAGAGACACACAGACAGGCAGGCAGAGAGAGAGAGAGAGACACATACACACACACAGACAGGCAGGCAGAGAGAGAGAGAGACACACACAGACAGGCAGAGAGAGAGAGAGACACACACACACAGACAGGCAGGCAGAGAGAGAGAGACAGACACACACACAGAGACAGACAGAGACAGGCAGGCAGAGAGAGAGAGACACACACACACAGACAGGCAGGCAGAGAGAGAGAGACAGACACACACACAGAGACAGACAGAGACAGGCAGGCAGAGAGAGAGAGACACACACACACAGACAGGCAAGCAGAGAGAGAGAGAGACACACAGACAGGCAGGCAGAGAGAGAGAGACACACACACAGACAGGCAGGCAGAGAGAGAGAGAGACACACACACAGACAGAGACAGGCAGAGAGAGAGAGAGACACACACACACACACACAGAGACAGAGACAGACAGGCACAGAGAGAGAGAGACACACAGACAGACAGGCAGGCAGAGAGAGAGACACACACACACACTCACACACACACAGAGGGAGAGAGAGAGAGACGGACAGACTGAGAGACACACACACAGAGAGAGAGAGACACACACAGCCAGAGAGAGAGAGACACACAGCCAGAGAGAGAGAGAGAGAGACACACACAGCCAGAGAGAGAGACTGAGAGTGTGCGCGGATCAAGACAGATAGACATGAGAGAGGCAGAGTCACACACACACGCACACACAGAGAGAGCGAGAGAGAGAGAGAACGACTGAGACACAGAGAGAGAGAGACGGACAGAGAGAGAGAGACAGACAGATTGAGAGAGAGAGATACAGACAGACAGAGACACAGATTGACTGAGAGTGTGCGCGGATCAAGACAGATAGACATGAGAGAGGCAGAGTCACACACACACATACAGAGAGAGAGAGAGCGAGAGAGAGAGAGAACGACTGAGACACAGAGAGAGAGAGACGGACAGAGAGAGAGATTGAGAGAGAGAGATACAGACAGAGACAGACACAGATTGACTGAGAGAGAGAGAGAACGACTGAGACACAGAGAGAGAGAGACGACGGACAGAGAGAGAGAGAGATTGAGAGAGAGAGAGATACAGACAGAGACAGAGACACAGATTGACTGAGAGAGAGAGAGAGAGAGAACGACTGAGACACAGAGAGTGAGACGGACAGAGAGAGAGAGATTGAGAGAGAGAGAGATAGAGACAGAGACAGAGACACAGATTGACTGAGAGAGAGAGAGAGAACGACTGAGACACAGAGAGAGAGACAGAGAGAGAGAGTCACACGCACACACAGAGACAGTTTAGAGAGTCACAGAGGCAGGTTAGAGACAGTTTAGAGAGTCACAGAGGCAGGATAGAGACAGTTTAGAGAGTCACAGAGCCAGGTTAGAGATAGTTTAGAGAGTCACATGCACACACAGAGACAGTTTAGAGAGTCACATGCACACACAGAGACAGTTTAGAGAGTCACAGAGGCAGGTTAGAGATAGTTTGGAGAGTCACACACTCTCGCACACTCACAGACACTCACGCACACTCTTGCACACTCACAAAGGCTCTTGCACACTCACATATGCTCTTGCACACTCAGACACTCACAGAGGCTCTTGCACACTCACAGAGGCTGTTGCACACTCACAGAGGCTCTTGCACACTCAGACACTCACAGAGGCTCTTGCACACTCAGAGGATTTGCACACTCGCAGACGCTCTTCCACACTCACAGATGCTCTTGCACACTCACAGAGACTCTTGCACACTCACAGAGGCTATTGCACACTCACAGAGGCTCTTGCACACTCACAGAGGCTTTGCACACTCACAGAGGCTCTTGCACACTCACAGAGGCTCTTGCACACTCACAGAGGCTAATGCTCACACACAGAGGCTCTTGCGCACTCACAGAGGCTTTGCACACTCACGGAGGCTCTTGCACACTCACAGAGGCTCTTACACACTCACAGAGGCTCTTGCACACTCACAGGGGCTCTTGTACACTCAGACACTCACAGAGGTTATTGCACACTCAGAGAGGCTCTTGCACACTCACAGAGGCTCTTGCACACTCACAGAGGCTCTTGCACACTCAGAGGCTTTGCACACTCACAAACGCTCTTCCACAATCACAGACGCTCTTGCACACTCACAGAGGCTCTTGCACACTCAAATAGGCTCTTGCACACTCACAGATGCTCTTGCACACTCAGACACTCATATAGGCTCTTGCACACTCACAGAGGCTGTTGCACACTCACAGAGGCTCTTGCACACTCAGACACTCACAGAGGCTCTTGCACACTCACAGAGGCTCTTGCACACTCACAGAGGCTCTTGCTCACTCACAGAGGCTCTTGCTCACTCACAGAGGCTCTTGCACACTCACAGCGGCTTTGCACACTCACAGAGGCTCATGCACACTCACAGAGGCTCTTGCACACTCACAGAGGCTCTTGCACACTCACAGAGGCTCTTGCACACTCACAGAGGCTTTGCACACTCACATAGGCTCTTGCACACTCACAGAGGCTCTTGCACACTCACAGAGGCTCTTGCTCACTCACAGAGGCTCTTGCGCACTCACAGAGGCTTTGCACACTCACGGAGGCTCTTGCACACTCACAGAGGCTCTTACACACTCACAGAGGCTCTTGCACACTCACAGGGGCTCTTGTACACTCAGACACTCACAGGGGTTATTGCACACTCACAGAGGCTCTTGCACACTCACAGAGGCTCTTGCACAGTCACAGAGGCTCTTGCACACTCACAGAGGCTTTGCACACTCACAGAGGCTCATGCACATTCACAGAGGCTCTTGCACACTTACAGACGCCCTTGCACACTCACAGCGGCTCTTGCACACTCGCAGAGGCTCTTGCACACTCAGACACTCACAGAGGCTCTTGCACACTCACAGAGGCTCTTGCACACTCAGACACTCACAGAGGCTCTTGCACAATCACAGAGGCTCTTGCACACTTACAGAGGCTCTTGCACACTCACAGAGGCTCTCGCACACTCACAGAGGCTCTTGTACACTCAGACACTCACAGAGGCTCTTGCACACTCACAGAGGCTCTTGCACACTCACAGAGGCTCTTGCACACTCACAGAGGCTTTGCACACTCACATAGGCTCTTGCACACTCACAGAGGCTCTTGCACACTCACAGAGGCTCTTGCGCACTCAGGGGCTCTTGTACACTCAGACACTCACAGAGGTTATTGCACACTCACAGAGGCTCTTGCACACTCACAGAGGCTCTTGCACAGTCACAGAGGCTCTTGCACACTCACAGAGGCTTTGCACACTCACAGAGGCTCATGCACATTCACAGAGGCTCTTGCACACTTACAGACGCCCTTGCACACTCACAGCGGCTCTTGCACACTCGCAGAGGCTCTTGCACACTCAGACACTCACAGAGGCTCTTGCACACTCACAGAGGCTCTTGCACACTCAGACACTCACAGAGGCTCTTGCACAATCACAGAGGCTCTTGCATACTTACAGAGGCTCTTGCACACTCACAGAGGCTCTCGCACACTCACAGAGGCTCTTGCACACCCACAGAGGCTCTCGCACACTCACAGAGGCTCTTGTACACTCAGACACTCACAGAGGCTCTTGCACACTCACAGAGGCTCTTGCACACTCACAGAGGCTCTTGCACACTCACAGAGGCTCTTGCACACTCACAGAGGCTCTTACACACTCACAGAGGCTCTTGTACACTCAGACACTCACAGAGGCTCTTGCACACTCACAGAGGCTGTTGCAGACTCACAGAGGCTCTTGCACACTCACAGAGGCTTTGCACACTCACATAGGCTCATGCACACACACAGACGCTCTTGCACACTCACAGACGCTCTTGCACACTCACAGAGGCTCTTGCACACTCACAGAGGCTCTTGCACACTCACAGAGGCTCTTGTACACTCAGACACTCACAGACGCTCTTGCACACTCACAGACGCTCTTGCACACTCACAGGGGCTCTTGCACACTCACAGAGGCTCATGCACACTCACAGAGGCTCTTGCACACTCACAGAGGCTCATGCACACTCACAGACGCTCTTGCACACTCACATAGGCTCTTGCACACTCACAGACGCTCTTGCACACTCACATAGGCTCTTGCACACTCACAGACGCTCTTGCACACTCACAGAGGCTCTTGCACACACATAGAGGCTCTTGCACACTCACAGAGGCTCTTGCACACTCACAGAGGTTCTTGCACACGCACATAGGCTCTTGCACACTCACAGATGCTCTTGCACACTCGCAGATGCTCTTGCACACTCCCGTAGGCTCTTGCACACTCCCATAGGCTCTTGCACACTCACAGAGGCTGTTGCACACTCACAGAGGCTCTCGCACACTCACAGAGGCTCTCTCATACTCACAGAGGCTCTCGCATACTCACAAAGGCTGTCGCACACTCACAGAGGCTCTCGCACACTCACAGAGGGTCTCGCACACTCAGACACTCTTGCACACTCACAGACACACTCGCACACTCACAGAGGCTCTCACACACTCACAGAGGCTCTCGCACACTCACAGAGGCTCTCGCACACTCAGACACTCTCGCACACTCACAGACACTCTCGCACACCCATTCTCTCTGTCACTCTCTCCATCGCTGTCTCTCTCGCTTTCACTGAACCTCTTTCTCCCTGACTCTCTCTCTCTCTCTCTCTGACGCTCTGTCTAACTCTCTCTCTCTCTCATTGATTTGATCTCTTTCTCGCTGTCTCAGTCTCTCTCTAACTCTCTCCATGAGACTTTTTCTCTCTCTCTCTCGCTGTCCCACTCGCTGAATTTCTCTCTCTGTGATTCTCTCCCGGTGACTTTCTCTCACTCTCTCGTTGACTCTCTCTCATGGTCTCTCTCTCTCTCGCTGTCTCTCTCTCTCTCTCTCGCTGTCTCTCTCTATCTCACTAATTTTCTCTCTCTCTCTCGCTGTCTCTCATGGTCTCTCTCTCGCTGTCTCTCTCTCTCTCTCTCTCTCTCGCTGTCTCTCTCTCTCTCTCTCTCTGACACACTCTTTCTCACTGACTTTCTCTCTCTCTCGCTGTCTCTCTTATTCTCTCTCTGCCACACTCTTTCTCACTGACTTTTTCTCTCTCTCTCTCTCGCTGTCTCTCTCTCTCACTAATTTTCTCTCTCTCTCTCGCTGTCTCTCTCTCTCGCTGTCTCTCGATCTCTCTCTCTCGCTGTCTCTCTCTCTCGCTGTCTCTCGATGTCTCTGCATCTCTCGCTGACTCTCAGTGAGTTTCTCTCTCTCTCACTGATGTTCTCTCTCTCTCTCTCTCTCTGACACACTCTTTCTCACTGACTTTCTCTCTCTCTCTCTCGCTGTCTCTCTCTCTCTCTCTCACTAATTTTCTCTCTCTCTCTCTCTCTCTCTCTCTCTCGCTGTCTCTCTCTCTCACTGACTTTCTCTCTCTCTCTCGCTGTCTCTCTCTCTCGCTGTCTCTCTCTCTCGCTGTCTCTCTCTCTCGATGTCTCTGCATCTTTCGCTGTCTCTCTCAGTGAGTTTCTCTCTCTCTCACTGACGTTCTCACTCTCTCTCTCTCACGGTCTCTCTCTCACTGACTCCCTGCATCTCTTGTTGTCTGTGTCTCTCCGCATCTCTCTGACTTTCTCTCTCACTGATTCTCTCACACTGTCTCGCTGCCTCTCACTTACATTCCCTCTCTCGCTCTCTGTGTGTGTGTGTGTGGGTGACTCTGCCTCTCTCATGTCTATCTGTCTCGGCCTTGATCCGCGCACACTCTCAGTCTCTCCCTCTCTGGCTGTGTGTGTCTCTCTCTCTCTCTCTCTCTGGCTGTGTGTGTCTCTCTCTCTCTCTCTCTGTCTCTGTGTGTGTCTCTCAGTCTGTCCATCTCTCTCCCTCTATGTGTGTGTGTGTGTATGTGTGTGTGTGTGTAAACGCAACAAAACTCACACAATTAAAATTATACGTTTAATTGTTGACAGAATAAATTAATCTGAAAGAGAGAGAGAGAGAGAGACAGAGAGTGTGAGAGAGACTGAGAGAGTGTGAGAGAGACACAGAGAGTGAGAGAGAGACACAGAGAGAGAGACACACACAGAGAGTGTGAGAGACACTGAGAGTGTGAGAGAGACTGAGAGAGTGAGAGAGAGACACTGAGAGTGTGAGAGAGACTAAGAGAGTGAGAGAAAGCGAGAGAGTGTGAGAGAGACCGAATGAGTGAGAGAGAGAGCGAGAGAGACTGAGAGAGAGCAAGAGAGTGAGAGAGAGACACACAGAGAGTGAGAGAGAGACACAGAGAGTGAGAGAGACACAGAGAGTGAGAGAGACACAGAGAGAGAGAGAGACACAGAGAGTGAGAGAGACACAGAGAGTGAGAGAGAGACACAGAGAGTGAGAGAGAGACACAGAGAGAGAGAGAGAAACACAGAGAGAGAGAGAGACATCGAGAGAGAGAGAGACACACACACACACAGAGAGAGAGAGAGACAGAGAGAGAGAGAGAGACAGAGAGAGAGAGAGACACACACAGAGAGAGTGAGAGAGCCAATGCCATGGTATTACAGGAGAGGGTAGGAGGAATGGATAGAATAATTATAACCAGAGAGGAAGTGCTAAAAAGGTTGACGTCGCTCAAGGTGGATAAGTCACCTGGTCCGGATGGGATGCACCCTAGGTTACTAAGTGAGGCACGGAAGCAAATAGCAGGGACTCTGGCCACGATCTTTCAATCTTCCTTGGACACAGGGGTCGTGCCAGAGGACTGGAGGATAGCTAATGTTACTCCCTTGTATAAAAAGGAGCAGAAGGACAAGACTGGTAACTACAGACCAGTCAGTCTAACGTCGGTAGTGGGCAAACTTCTAGAGTCCATAATCAGGGACAAGGTAGATCTTCACTTAGAAAGATATAGGCTAATAAAGGACAGTCAACATGGATTTGTTAAAGGCAAATCTTGCCTTACAAATCTGATAGAATTTTTTGATGAGGTAACGGAATGGGTGGATAATGGTAGCGCAGTTGATGTAGTTTACATGCACTTTCAAAAGGCATTTGACAAAGTGCCACATGAGAGACTTATTATGAAATTAAAGGCCCACGGCGTAAAAGGGACAGTGGCAGCGTGGATCCACAACTGGCTGCGAGACAGAAAGCAGAGAGTTGTAGTGAGCGGCTGTTTTTCAGATTGGAGGGAAGTGAGCAGTGGTGTGCCACAGGGATCGGTTTTGGGACCATTGCTGTTTGTAATCTACATCAATGATCTGGACTTGGGTGTACGGAGTACAGTTTCCAAGTTTGCAGATGACACTAAGTTAGGGAGAATAGTAAACAGTGAGGAGGATAGTAGCCATCTGCAAGAGGATATAGACAAATTGGTAAAGTGGGCAGGCACATGGCAGATGAAGTTTAATGCAGAGAAGTGTGAGGTGATGCATTTTGGGAGAAGAAATGAAGGGAGGCAATATAGGCTAGATAGTACAATTTTAAATGGTGTAAAGGAACAGAGAGACCTGGGGATTTGTGTTAGTGACTCGTTGAAGGTGGCAGGACAGGTAGACAAGGCTGTTAAGAAGGCATATGGGATACTAGGCTTTATAAATAGGGGTATAGAGTACAAAAGTCAGGAAGTGCTGACTAACCTCTATAGGACTTTGGTGAGGCCTCAGCTGGAATACTGTGTTCAATTCTGGTCACCACACTACAGAAAGGATGTGAAGGCATTGGAAAGGGTACAACGAAGATTTACTAGGATGGTGCCAGGATTGAGGGACTTCAGCTATAAGGAGAGGCTAGATAGGCTGGAGTTATTCTCTCTGGAGCAGAGAAGATTGAGGGGAGACCTAATAGAGGTTTATAAGATCATGAGGGGTTTCGACAGGGCAAATAGAGAAAAACTATTTCCACTCGTGGGTGAATCTGTGACTCGTGGTCACAGATTTAAAATAGTTTCAAGGCGCAGTAGAGGGGAGCTGAGGAGAAATGTTTTCACTCAGCGAGTTGCTCGAATCTGGAATGCATTGCCTGAAAAGGTGGTGGAGGCTGATTCGATAACAACTTTTAAAAGGGAATTAGATCTTTATTTAGGGAGAACGGGTCTATTAGACTATGGGGAGCGGGCAGGGCAGTGGGATTGAATCGCTCTTTTCAAAGAGCCGGCACAGACTAGATGGGCCGAATGGCCTCCTTCTGTGCCGTAAAATTCTATGATTCTATGATTCTATGATATAGAGATACAGACAGAGAGCGTGAGAGAGACAGACAGACAGAGAGGCAGAGAGAGAGAGAGAGTGGGAGACAGAGAGAGAGAGAGAGAGAGACAGACAGACAGAGAGAGAGAGACAAACAGAGAGAGGGAGACAGACAGATAGAGAGACAGAGAGAGAGAGAGACAGAACGAGAGTGAGACAGAGAGGGACTGAGAGAGGGAGTGAAAGAGAGTGTCAAAGAGACTGAGGGAGAGAGAGAGAGAGGGACAGAGAGACAGAGAGAGAGAGAGGGGGTGAGACTGAGAGTGACAGAGAACGAGAAACTGAAAGAGACTGAGAGAGACAGAGAGAGGAAGAGAGAGAGAGAGAGGAAGACAGAGAGAGAGAGACAGACAGAGAGACAGAGAGAGACGGAGAGAGAGAGGCAGACACGGAGACATCGAGAGAGAGAGACTGAGAGACAGAGAGAGAGAGAGAGAAAGAGGGGGACTGTGAGAGTGGGAGGGAGATAGAGAGAATGTTCTATATACTATTGCCCCTTTAGAATCTTAACCACAGCTGTCATGTATCATCTCAATTCATTCAGTTGATGCAGCACATAATCGTGACTTTAAGTGTCTCAACGCGCTTTACACAATGTTATTTAACGTGCAGTGTGACTTGTGGACCAAACGCAGCAGCCAATTGTGTACAGCTGAGTATTAGAAATAGTCATGTGATCACATTCAAAACAATTCAATAGATTATTACGACTGGAATACATCCAGTAATGGGGTTGATTAAGATCTCTGGTGGTGCTGGGCTGCCGTTCTCATAGCTAATTGATGGAGGCAAATCTAAAATGCTTCAGTCGTCGTTCAGCTCTGTGAGACTGTGAGAGACCTGTGATTGTTTACAAGCCGGGCAAAACATTGGGCAAGTTTTTTTTTACATCACACACCTCTGCTTATCTAACACTGTTTGGAACCCATTCTATTCCTGATCACCAACTGGCTCCTTCTCCCACCCTCCCAGATCTCTCCCATTCCTTTCGCAAGCTCTAACTGTGAGGGGTTGCTTGATTTCATAAAGTTGAAAATAGAGCTATTCCGATCAGCTTCCCACATTCAGCCAAATACCACTCCCCCACCCATCTGGAGCATCCCAGACTCAGCATCTTCGAGACCTACCTATCCCTCACTCCACAGTTTCGAAATCGTCACCCCCCCCTTTGCTCAGAACAACCATAAGCAGCATGAGAAACAACAATACTAAAGTTATATTTGCACAGCGCCTTTCTAGTTCAGAGGACACGCTAAAGCGCCGATACCCCAGCTAAGTTTGAAAGGACCATAATTGTGACACGGAAACACTAGGGAATCAACTGTTTGTTGTTATTTACTTTATTCTTTGCAGTTGCATATACTGGCATCATTGTGCAGAAACAACAACAACAACAACAATTTACATTTATAAAGCGCCTTTCACGTCGGAAGGACGCACGATTCAGACACACAAACTAATCTATTAATTAGGCTATTGTTGAGTTCAACAATACAAGTTCCACTTCAGCATCCTGTAGGAAACCACCAGAAACAACCACAGAATTACATTTATAGAGTGCTTTTCACGTCGGGAGGACGTCGCAAGGTGCTGAACAGTACGGTCGGTACCTGAGTATGGGTGGGGTGGAGTTTAGGGGTAGAGATTAGGAGAGTAGGAGATGGGGGGAAACTGAGAATGGGAGCAGATGGCACGGTCGAGGAGGAAGGTCTTGAGTCCGGCCTTGAAGGAGGGAAGGGGTAAAGCAAAGCGAAGCGATTGCGGAATAGAGTACCCGAGTGTAGGTTCAGAGATGCTGAAAGCCCGGCCACCGAGGTAGGGCGGTTTAGGCGGGGGACATGGAGAAGCAAAAGCCGGGCTGAACAGAGGGAAAGGTCGAGCTGATAGGGAGACAGCAGGTCGGAGAGATAGGCGGGGGTAAGGCCTTTGAAAGTGAAACACTGTGTGCAGCGGATGGCAAATAAGATAAATTGTATCTCATTGTATCGTCTGTCTATGAAGGTTTATCAGTCAACCCTCACCCTCTCCCTCCCACCCTTGCTCTCTCTCTCTCTCTCTCTCTCTTTCTCTCTCCCTCTCTCTCTCTATCTCTCTCTCTCGCTTTTCCTCCACTGACCACCACAAAACACAACAAGAGCTCTCTTTTCCCCATTCCCAAACCTCTCTTTCCTCCGAGATCCACCTACTCGCCCCTTTATTCTCCAACTGAAAGAGCTACAGTCAATCCAATAATCTTTGCCTTGACGCCGACACCTATCCCTGACATCCCGGAATTGAAATAACTATATTTTCTTTCAAAATGTCACTGAAAGTGTCCTGAGGTCTATTTACGAAACATCATATCCTACCACTCCCTTCACGAATCCTTCCAGTCAGGTGTCAGTGCTAATTATATGTTGGAAACTATTCTGTTCAAGGTTACCATCGACAATTGGTATATTAGTGAACAGTCCTTAGTCTGCCTCCTCATCCTTCTCAATCTTTCTGCTGCCTTTGATGCGGTGGACTGCTCCATTCTCATCAATTGCCTCTCCTCTCAACTCAACCTTCAAGGTTCTAATCTGATCAGTGCTCAGTTGTCACAAATTCTACAATTTATCTCCGCCAACTGGTTGTCTTCTAGCTCCTACACATTCTCGTGTAGTGTTTCTCAGCGACCTTGCCACATTCCTCGCCCTGTTAAACTATAAAAGATCACACGTGGTGTCATCAGTCACAATGCAGATGTAAAATTTCCAGATGAATGTCATAAACTCTATAGGAATACTAATCCTTGCAATTGATAAAATGCAAAGAGGAGGGTTTTGCGCTTTTTTACATCTGATCGACGTCCCAAAGAATTTACTTTCCTGATTGATTAAACCTAGTGCCCAAACAGCCGAGGAAATGGCAGAATGAGTAGCCAGGGATTCACGATCCAGCTCACTGATCAGTCAGGCGCCTGTTTCAATCCTCAACTGTCTATTTCCCCCACATCGTTGCCTCTTCCCTCTCTGTGATCGACACATATGCAACGTTGCCTAAATCCGACACCGCCGCATCCCCCAGGCCTCTGAAATGCTTATGCATAACTTAATTTAACCTAGATATGAGCACCTCAATTCATCTCAACTACTTATCACCCTTTCCGTCTCTTCCATCCACAATCTCCAGATCATCCAGAACATTGCGGGCTTTGTAACTCGACTAAACAAATGCTCGTCTGTTTCTAATCAGTCCACATCCCACGGGGGATTAAGTTCAAAGTCCTGGTCCCCACCGTCGAAGACATTCACAGCCTTGTGATCTACTACCACCCCGACCCACTAACCAGCAAGCAACGTTCCCGTTCATTTTCCTCCGGAGCCTACTGTCGGCTCCATGAACCCAGAAATCCCCCCCCACCCGCCATCCCTCTCGCCCCTCTATCAACAGATTGTGCTGCAGGCTCTCAGCTAGCACTCAATTAATATCCATCCAACATCCACTTTGCCTCCCTCCATCCCTTGTCTCATTGAAAGCACCGCGCAAAAACCTCCTCTTTGACCGTGTCATAAACCACCCTCTGCACACTCCCAGATACCTGTTTCCCACAAAAAGCTCCCAGCTCAGGTACTAATCCCTCTATTGGCATAATCCGCGCCATGGGTGTAATAATAACTTCAAGTGTACTTTAAAAATATGATATTCTATTGTATTTGGTGTTGCACCGATTACATCGAGAGTATATTTCAAAAACCTCACAAGCTATTGTATAGTATTGTATCTGAGGGTCTGTGCGCAAGTGCTGCAAGACCCACGAACAGCCATGGTTTTATGTGGAGGATTGGTAGTTAGCACTGTACATCAGCAGAGAGAAACTCCCTTTCGCTGGTGCTCTCTGATAACGTACAGCTGACTCAGCATGAAAGTGAAAGTAACCAAATGCTTGGTCTCCAATAACAGGAGGTGCTTTTAAATACCGTTAATATGAGAGTTACCCATTGCTGTGCTCACGGCTTCATGAGAAGGTAACGAAAAGGGTGAGTTTATGATGATCTAATGTCGTGTGGAACAAACAAGTTGGTCGTGTTATCCGCTCCTTTGTCGCTGTGCTGTACACGGTGTGTGGACCGATAATACAGTCGGATATTTACTTTGTCTCTAAGCTTGACCTGAAAGTGTTGACGCACAGTGCAGTGGGAGCCATATCATGTATTTAACTATGGCCTGGAAATATGACAGCACAGTGTAGAATGTATTTTACTTTGTATCTAACACTGACCAACAGTGTAAAGGTAGCTTTACCTTGATTTGAACCCTAACTTATGTGTGTGGATGGACGTACAGTGCAGAGAGAGCTTTTTGTGGCTTTAACTATGATATGGTTAGATACAGAATAAAGCTCATTCTGCAGTGTCCGTCAGTGAATGGACAGTGGAGAGGAAGCTTTACTTTGTCGTTAAACATGACCTGGGAGTGTAGAATCATGATGCAAAGGTAGGTTTATTTTGTCTCTAAGTCTACCCAGAGAAACAATTGTAAAGGGATTATTGTCTCTATCCCTGACCTAAATATATGGACGTAAATTGCAAAGGACGCTTTTCTTTGTCTCTAACCCTGACATGGGAATGATAGTATAGAGTGTACTATCTTGTATCTCCAACCCTGATATGTGCCTATGGACGCACAGTGTAGAGGGACCACTACAGTGTCGCTGTCGCTCACCTATGATTGTAGACGCACAATGTGTATATATGTTTACTTTTTCTCTCACCCTCAAAGGGAAAGACGGTAAAAGGTAACATTTACTGTGTCTCTAAGGATGAATTGGGAGCGTGAGCGCACTGTGCATCGGGTGTTTTAACGTGTTTCTATTCGTGACCTGAGAGTTTCGACGGAAACCATATATGGAATATGCCTGTATAGTATATAAAACTGTGTTTCCCATTGAAGTACAACAACAACCACGTAATTTTTTTATAGAGCACCTGTCACGACGGGAAGCAGATCGAATGCACAGTGTAGCGGGCGTTTCAATCTGTCTCGATCCATAAGCTTCGAGGGTGAAGCGCTCTGAGTCGCAGACGTGGAGGGCGCTGCATATATATCATTTGTTGTTGTTGTTGTTGAATAGAAAGTGTATTGAGAGTAAATCACGGTGTTAGAAAATGCGGTAGAAATTGGCAATATTATCATAAATTTATACAGCAAATGTACGCATATTAACAGGTAAGACGAAAAAATGTGTAAGTCGTGTAAGGAGGGGGAGTGGCAGCAGCAGCTCTCTGTTGAGAAAGATATAAACTGCAGGTCTCTGCTGCACGGGTAACACCCTGATAGATTTACCCAACTGAACAAAACTTAATTTTCCAGCTCAAATGAGTAGGAATTTCACCGAATCTACATTCTCAACAGTGTGATTGTCAACGAAACAAACTAGCCCAGTTTGTGCAGTTACAATATGTTTATGGTATCTTTCAGCTTTGTTTGGTTTCCATGTCGTTTGGGCCCTTTGCTTTCATGCTGTGTTTGTCTGCAGCAGAGAGGAGCAAAACGCTGTGAGTTCAGCTCTCCACGTCCTTTGTGGCTATTTATCTCAGTGCCTGGTTTAATGTCTTCTACAGCAAGACAGACAAATAAGTCTGGATTTTGTGGAGTCTTCTATTTCAGTGGTTAAAGCACCCGCCTTGCAATCGAGAGATCTGCGTTAAATTACAGGCGAAACCACGGGCAAGTTTCCTTAATCTACACGCCTAATAATAAACACTAAAAAAAAATCGGTATTTTTTAATCCACGACAGTTCTTGGGACGCTGCCACATTACGCCCACAAAATATACCATCAATTCGCTTCAGAGTATGTTCTGTGAAGTGCTTCGTGACACCGTCTCAACGAATGTGAAAAGCGCTACATCAAATGCAAGGATTATGAATATTATTTTAGATGTTGAATGAAAATGGCTCATGGTGGTCAATTGTGGAGCAGAGAGGGCATTTCTCTGTGAGACATAGTGATCTGCCTATCTTGGGCTGTGTGTGTCGGTGTTTGAGTGAGTGTGTGTGTGTATGTAAGGAGGGCTGTGCCCCCACACAGTGTTCTCTGACTCCTGACGTGAAAGTAGCAATACAAGGGTAATATCGTTGTTGTTGAGTATGTGTTTCGGGATGGCAATGACCGACATTCTGTTTCTATCCATCTATCGCTCACACCTCAATACATCCCACTGATGAGGTTTAGCCGATCTTGGATTGTTATTACATTGCAATGAGATGTCGCAGAAGAGTCACTATAGGTCCTAATAGAGGATGTCCTGTTGAAGTGCAAGGCTTAGTATTATTGCCACTTGTGGCTGTACAGAACGCTTTGATTGTGATTGAAGAGTTCATCCCCGAGCAGTGGTTTAGGATGCACAAGACAGGTGGGCACAGGATACGGGATTTTTGTTTCAAAGGCAATTTCTGGACAGACATTTTTATTATTTTGGTAAGTCAGATGTCCAGCACAAGTGGAAACCCACAGTTGTGTTTACGATCATCTAAACCCAGCAGCGAATCCCATGCATCCAATCTCAACATGAAAATGCTACAGATAGACTACTGGAATGTATCCTTGGAGCGGCACTTCACGTACTTCTTTCGAAGAGTTTTGGATGCATTTGGGAAATAGCCAAGGCTTGGAAATCACAGAGAGTGTCTTGGGGTAAGCAATATTTAGGATAGAGTAGCTTACCATGTCTGGCCAATCTTTCCCTCTTTTTGTCCACCTAGGGCCATCCTACCAGTTAGAACTTTGACTTCAGTGTTAGCTGGAGTAGAAATATTCCCTGCCCTAGTAACTGGCCTACCACTGCCTTGGTTGTGTTGCCATCATCAGTGTGAGAGAGAGAGATAGAGAAAAAGAGGGATAGTGAAAGAGAGAGAGAGAGCCTTGGTATACTGTGAATCTACATGACTCAGGCTCCATTCTAGGCCGTCATAGACTTTTGGCTCGATTCCCACATCCCATTCCATATCTTGTCTGTCATCGTAGGGCCAGTTCAACTCCAATGAGATCCCAGTTATACAGCCATAGTGAATGGTTCCTTACTGAGAGGTTAAGGAACATCAGGGATAGGGCGAGGGGAGGGTGAGGGGTTGGGGGAGGCCTGGAACCTGAGAAAAACACAGCTCTGTACTGTGATGGCAGGAGGCGGCTTCTGTAAAGATGGCACTTAGGATTAAGGGCCTTAACAATAGTAATATAAATTGCATTAGATATAGGACTTTTCACAACTTATTAAAATCTGAAAATGCTTCACAGGATATATTGTAATTATGGCATTTAGGTGAAAGTGTCTTTATACAAACCAAACAAATCATTAAAGCAAATTGTGAGGAATTGAAGTCTTGAGCCAACTAGCGTTCAGAGAGGAAGTAGAGTGACAATGTCACAATCAGCCAGAAAGACAGATTCACAGGCAGAGGGTTTGAGGGTTAGTGTGTCTAAGGTTAGGAACAGCAAGTCAACATTTCCTTTTATCTGAACAGGAGATCGGCAGCTCATAGGGAGAACGAAAGAGAGAGAGACCAGGATGTGGCCATTCACCTAAATCAGCAATTGTACAGATACAACAGCACTCCGGATCCGGCTGTCAGTCATTGATATTAATGTTTATCCTCAGCTCCAGGTCACTTCAGATCTGGAGCTCTGTGGGGTTTGTCCTATAGTGTAGAGCAGGAACGTCCATTTACACTGAGCGATTGGCAGTGATGGAGTCTGTCCACAAGCCAAGTGTGTGCGTGGGGGGGTGTGGGGTGGGGGGGGGGGGGGGGGCGTGGGGAGCTGGCCATTAGCAAGATGAAAAAGGGAGGGTCTTTGTGGAGAAGTTGAAGGTAGGGAAAGAGGGAGGTGCAATGGCGGAGAGATGATGGCAGAGAGTTCCAGAGCTTCGGGCACAGTGGCTGAAGCCATCGCCACCGATGGTGGAAATGATACAAAGGGAGACTGGAGCCAGCCGAGCGGAGGCAGCGGTTGGTGTAGTTGGGGGTTCAGCAGGTTGAGGAGGGAGCGAGGGAGGAGTGAGGCTCGGTGTCTAAATGCCAAGACGTGAGAGCGTTAGCTTAGTGTTTATTACACTTTAGACATGTTTCCTGACTCCACAAACTCCACTGATTATCTGGCTGTAACTTATTTATTGTTAGCTGATGTTCGATGGGCAATAATCTATTACCCCTCTCTGCATTTGTATGTCTCTCCCTCTGTCTATGTATACGTGAGAAATCGATGTCTCTTTCCCTCTCTCTGAATTTCTTTGAGTTTGTCCGTATCTATCTCTATCTCTCTGTCCACCTACCTGTGTAACTCTGTATCTCACTCTCTGTGTCCCTCTTTGCCTGTTTGTGTGTGAATGTGTACACCGTGTAGTATTGAGATCACATTTGTGGCCACAATCAGGGCGTTACCCTCACAGCCCAGAGCTGCAGTTTATATCTTTAACAACAGAGAAACAGCAGCGTTTCCACAAACACACAATTTCCTCTCTGGGCCCCAGTGAGACTGTGTAACATGTCACTGACATGAACACAAGAGCCACACGCAGACAGAGAGAGGCAGAGAGATACAGACACACACAGGCACAGAGAGAGATACAGACACACACAGGCACAGAGAGAGGCAGAGAGGGAGACACAGAATTACACAGGTACATTGACAGAGAGATAGAGAGAGACACGGTCAAACTGAGAGCAATCACGAAAGAGCGAAAGAGATATGGACACACATACAAATAGCCAGATGGAGAGACATACAAATAGAGAGATGGAGAATGGAGTATTACACACAGAATGTGATCCATCCATCGACTAACATGCGAGTCACTAGTTAGAACCAGATAAACAGTGGAGCTTGTGGAGACAGGTACCTTGTCTAACGTGCAACAAACACAAAGCTAATGCACTCACGCCTTGGCTTTCAGCTTCAATTTCAATAACTTCTTTCCCGTTTTCAAATCACTCAATTCACTCCCTCTCTCTCTCGCATTTCCTCCATCCCTTCTCTCCCCCCCTCCCTCTCCTTTCCTCCCTCCCTCACTCACTCATTCACTCACTCCCTTCCTCCTTCCCTCCCACTCTCCCACTCTCCCTCCCTCCCTCGCTCCCTCCCATCACTCAATTCCCGGGCTCCTCCCTCACTCCCTTCTTCCCCAACCTGCTTACCCCACAAGTTTACCACCCGCAGCTACCACTCGGCTGGCTCCAGCCTCCCTTTGTGTCACTTGTGCCCTCCATTCCACCAACGATAGCCGTGCCTTCAGCCACTGTGCCCCCAAACTCTGGAACTCTCTGCCTCAATCCCTCCGCCATTCCCCCTCCCTCCATTCCAGTTCTCCATAAAGACCTTCCCTTTCTGATCTTGCTAATGGCCAGTTCCCCCCTCCCACTCTCCCCTCAGTGTACATGGACCTTGTTGCTCTCCACTACAGGACCAACTCCACAGAGCTGCAGATGTGAAGTGACCTGGAGCTGAGGTTAAACATTAATGTCAATGACTGAGAGCCGGAGCCTACCTTGGTGCTGCTTTCTGTGTAAAGTTGCTGATGGGGGTGAATGGCCACCTCCTGCCCCCCCTCCCTCTCTCTCTCTCTCTCCCTGAGCTGCCGATCTCCTATTCAGAGCAAAGGAAATGTTGTCGTGATGTTCCTGCCTTAGACACACTAACCCTCAATCCCGCTCCCTGTCAGTCTGTCTGGCTGGCTGCTTGCGACAGTCACTCTCCTTCCTCTCTGAACGCTAGTTGGCTCAAGGCTCCAGTTCATCATAATATGCGGCAAAGATCTGATAATAAAGGCACTTTAGCCCAAGTGCTCTCTTTACTGAAGCCACCTCCTTCCATCACAGTACAGAACTGTGTTTGTGTCAGACTCCAGGCCTCCCCCAGTCCCTCACCTCCCCTCGCACTATTCCTGATGTTCCCTAGCGTCTCAGTAAGGAATCCTTCGCTGTATCTCTATTATGGGATCTCATTGGAGCTTAACTGGCCATAAGGTGACAAACAAGGCAGGCAATGAGATGTAGGAATTGAGCCAATACTCTGTGATGGTCTGTAGTCCGGTTCCTAAGACACGAGTGCCCACAGTATCCCAGGGCTCTTTCTCTCTCTCTCTCACACACACACACAGTTGACAAGCTCATCCCAGGCTGGCTCATTGCCAGGATCTGCAAGGGCAGTCACTGGGGGAAGGAAATCTTCCCACTTGGCTCCTGCTAACCCATCAGAAGAAGCTCTTCGGAGTAGGAGGGCCCTAGATGCTCAAGCAGAAAGAAAGCTTGGCTAGACAGTTACTAAATATTTATCAAGGGGTAACGTCGCCCCCACCCAATAAATAATAATCTCCCATTTGAGGCAGAAACTCGTCATGTCTTCCAGACGTCTCAAAGTGCTTCACAAGATAATCGGTCAATGGCGAGCCAGTTGGCATTACTCCAGCAGTTACCCAACACAAACTCAGTGGATCCTAAGCCTTGGCTTTTCCCAGCTGCATACGATACTCTCCTGAAAGAGGTCAGTGTGATGTGCCCTCCAGGGAGAGAGAGAGAGTCTGTGTGTGCACCCCATTCCAATAATCTATCTCTCGCAATTCCATGTTGAGATGGGATACAAAGAATTCTTTACTGGGTTTGCTTAATCTACAGTCGGCTAGAGTCAGCATTCAGGGCGTTTTCAATCACCAAAAAAAAGCCCAGGCATTGATGTCTAGTCACAGTGAGGAGTTAGTGAGTTTTAAGTGAACTACGAAAGCGCAGGCTTCCAATTCTGCAACTATTTTTATTGTTGCACAGAAAGACAGGAAACAAGGCCCTGATAGATCTAACCACATAGGACGTGCAGAGCTGAACTCACAGCCTCTTGTTCCTCTCTGCTGCTGACAGTCACAGCACGAGAGCATAGGGCAAACTTACATTCAAATCAAAGACAGCTCAAATATACCATGATATATGGCAAATATACTGCAACGTCTCAAACTGGGCTTGTAGTTTCACTGCAAATGATGCGTTTGAGAATGTAGATTCTGTGTAAATCCTGTTAATTTGAGCTGTAACACCATGTGGTATCCAATTCCATTTTCTGACCACAATTGGTCGTTAAACACACAGCTCAGAATTAAAAAAAATTCTAAATCTGAGAAACAGACACTTAAAATGGATGTCTCTGCCCTGTGTAAAATAAAATGACTGCTCCAGACCGAGGCCAGGTAAAGCCTGATGTTAGCCAGCAACTCCACGCAGAGAAACGCCTACACACATAGCACACACAGTTTAGAAATTAAGAGAGAGAGAGTGATAAAGAGAGAGACAAAGACTTAGAAGGATATTGAAAGGGAAAGAATCAGCAATACATACATACAGGTGAAAGGGCAACGTAGATTTAGAGGTACATATTGAGATTGAGAGTCACAAACATTTCATCAGAGCTGTTATACCGAGATCAGTCCTCTTATAAAACTTGATTGCTTCTATTTTGACTCCCGCCTTACTTGTATAATCAATCCTGCCTTTGGAAGCCTCGTGGACAGGATACGATACCCAGAGCTTGTATATTTCGAGAGCTTGAAAGGAACCTGAGTTTGGTTTCTTTACATTTGCAGCAAATCAATAATAATCATCCCGTTTGATATAGCAACTCGTCAAAACTTTGAGGCGTCACAAAACGCTTCACAGGATGTTTTTGAAAGTGAAGGCGAGCGCTTTAACCACTGAGCTACAGAACTCCATCTACAAAAGTTAGAAACAACAACAACTTAACAACAACGTAAACTTATAAAGCGCCTTTCACGTCGGGAGGACGTCCAAAGGCGTTGCAGAGGAGGCTTGTGACACGAGCTGGGAGGGGAGTGTATGGGAAGGGGTGAAACACGTAGGGGAGGTCGAATAATTCGGGGGGGAACAAAAGGCACGGTCGAAGAGGAGAGTCTTCAAACCGACCTTGAAATAGGAAAGGGAAGAAACAAGACGGAGGGATTGGGGGATGGAATTCTACAGGGTGGGAGCGGAGAAACTGAAGGCCCGGCCTCCAATGGAGGGGCGGTTCGGGCGGGGGGCTTGGAGCAGGCCAAGTCCTGCTGAATGGAGGGTCCTGGTGGGCTTATAGGGGGAAAGTAAGTAGGGCGGGGCAAGGCCCTGTAAGGCTTTGAAGGTGAGGACGAGGATCTTGAACTCGATCCTCTGGAGGATGGGGAGCCAGTGGAGACGGGCGAGGGTGGGGGTTATGTGGTCGCGGAGGGATAGTACACGGGCTGCAGAGTTTTGGATGACCTGCAGCCTGTGAATGGAGGAACTGGGGAGGCCGACGAGGAGAGAATTACCATAGTCCAGCCATGAGGTGATGTACGTGTGCATGAGTGTTTCGGCAGCGCGGGGGGTGAGATAATTACGGAGCCTGGCAATGTTGCGCAGGTGGAAGTAAGCGGTGCCGGTCAAGGCGCGGATGTGGGGGAGGAAGGTGAGTTTATGGTCGAACCTGATGCCGAGGTTTTAACTCCAAGTGTTTCAATCGCGTGGTAACTTTTACTGGTTTATTTCAGCCACATTGAGATCTAATCAGAGACTGACGTCCTCTCTCCCTCTGAATGAGCGACAGCTCCCACCTCTGGTTCCCGAGCCTCTCAGTGATGTGGCTTCAGTGTTCTGGGCTGTACGGATAATAACACACCGTGGAGAGAGTCCAGCAGGTAATCTCTGGCAATACAATCACAGCCAGGCCCTGTTCCCTAGCAGATTGCCACGGAATATTAATGTTTAACTTCTGTTGAAACAAAGAGCCTAAAGCAAACATTGAATATAGTTAGGAAACCACAAAATGGGAGGGTTTGCTTCTGAAAAGCATCCAAGTTAGAGCAACTCATACAACAACAACAACAAAATAATTACGCTTGTATAGCAGCGGCTAACATCCCTCTCCTCAACCCCCCAGCACTGAGCTGGGTATTAAAACCCACCCGACCCGACTGTCAATCTCACACATGCCGGCCGCCCACACAAAGGAATTGTGTGTGTGTGTGTGTCTAAACCCTGCTTATCACAGCGGACGCTCTATGAGGCAATGTAACCTGACTCGTGCCTGTTGTACAGAGTTAAGAATCGGTGCGTTTGGTATCCTTTCACGTTAGGCGGACAAATCAAATCGCTTCATTGGATGTGCTACACAGAGAGCTGACTTTGCGTTAGCTAGTGCGGGAGGACGCGGCAGCCAATGGCATACAGCCATGTCCTCGCAAACAGATGTCAATCCATCAACATTTCTGTTTGCCTGCAATCCCTCCTGAATATCATCTTATCAATATGAATTGATGAATTGATAAAATGCCTACTTTTTAAAAACAAATTGCATTGAAATAGTTTTAGTGGATCAGCAGGTTAGCCGCATAAAGATGTCGATATTTTTCACAAAAATGCCAAAGTTAGTTTGATCATTCCCTAGAGCAACACTATTTTTTGTCACTTGGTGCAGAGAACTGTGATGATGGATAACAGTAGAGATCTATGTTCACAGTTATTATCCATCTCATTATGTCCAGAGTCCGTAAAAACCCAGGCCACACATTTGCTTACTGTTTCATTAAAGTGAATAAATATCTCAAGAGACATGGGTTAGTTTCCAGGTAGTGATGTTGAGATAAGCTTGCGGGGAGCAAGTTATTGAAGGCAAGTTTTCGGATACATTGTTGACACGGGTTGAAGTCGCCAGAAATCCTAACCACAATTAGTTGAAAAACAATGGCAGAAGTAATCCTTTTGCACCCGGTCTTCACCAGGTTGTTTTGTGCAGCAGCATGCAATGGTAAAGGGAATGGGAGTCCTGAGATAGGAGAAGGTTGGCACAAGCTGATAACATTGACGCCTTGCACTCCTCCAACAAAGACGGAGAAGAAACACCTCATCTTCCAATAAACATCTGCCAGCCTGACTGTTCTCTAAATTAGAGACAGCCTCGGCGGTTGTTGGAAGAGAGGCGTCAGGTAACTCATTTATCTAAACGAATAGAGCCAGATTAGCAGTTACAAGGAGATGTAAGTGTGGAGCACGTGGCAGCCATCAAATTGGTGAAACGAACGGGCAGATTCTGGGGACAGAACGGTACAATTGCCATGGTTGGGGATTCGTGGGCAGCAGATCCAGAGTTGGAGTGAAGCGTAGAACCACTTTGTTGGGAAAAGTAGGTTTAGATATAACATACGTCTGTATTATCATTCTGTATCCAAATATAACAAGCAAATGTACAAACATAGCAAAATTACCTATTTTCGGCCACGACCAGACTGCATTCCGCAGGGAACGACTGGAGTACGGGACCGTCACCCCGGTTGATATGAAAGGATAGATACTCCATCATCTTCGAGAACTTTGTCCCACTAGTGAGGGTCGAAGACTGGGAAAAGGAGTACAATTGGAGAAGTTTGGAGGTAGGAAATGTAGAGAACGAGGCTGGAGGAGCAGGCAAGTGTGTAGTGGTTCCAACGTGAGTATCTAGGAGCGGATCACTTCATGACTTCTCAGCTGAGTGCAGTGTGAACTTGGTCGGTTATACTTATGTATAATTTGTGTGACGGATAGTTATGATCGTTACCCTCATTATTATATCTTAAGACCGTCACCTTGTATTCTAATTACGGTATCCAATAACTATATTTGAAACATATGATTTATACCCAGATCAAACACTAAACTTACTTATATGAAAACAAATAACAGAATTGGTTATTTCAATCCACGACTGCATGTGGGACACTGCTGTCCGCAATTGGCTGCAATGGTACGCCCACAAATATATACAGTCAATTCATTTTACAGTATATTCTGTGAAGCGCTTTGGGACGTTGATAAGATGTGGAAAGCGCTATAAAAAATGCAAGGATTATTGTTATTACCAATAAGGATTGTTGGGTAATAATTGGAAATTTCCGGATTTCGTGGGTCGAGTGACAAGCCTTCACTGCCTTCCATTGCTTCCTCTCACTGGCAAAACTCTCACACCACACACTGTTACACCAATGCCGTGACTCAAAAGTCACCAGCCCAGGGAACGTCCTGATCACTAACTTGTGTGTGTTTGGGTATCTGCGTTTGTTTGAACGATGGGGGCAGAGGAGGCGTTCATATTGTTAAGTGCCGTGTCTGTATGTGGTTTTGCCTGTTTGTCACTCTCTATCTATGTGTGTGACTGTGTATCTGTGTAACTCTCTTGCTCTCCCTTTCTCTCTGGGTGCCTATGACGGGAGAGGCAGTGAAACTGTTAATGTTTACCTGTGTGTGTAATTGATTGTGTGTTTGTGTGAATCTCTCTCTCTCAGTGAATGTAATGGAGAGATAATGATGGAGTGAGTGTGTGTATCTGTACGAAGGCCGTTCCTGTCCACTGCACTCACGCAAACACTGATACACAAATACACACATATTGGTGACCAGTCTCTGCCTCTCCCTTTCTCAGCACAATGGCTGCTCCATGTCTCCCACCCTTACGACCAACGATTCATGTTCCGGTTTTCGAGGCGATCTATTGCCCAGCCCTCTCTGGACATCCATCCCAGAGCCCCTACACATCGCCTGCTCCAAGTCTCGTCTCAAGGCTGTGGCCTTTGACCCGAGAAAACGCTTTATGGAACATGTCGAGGTTTATCACAAACAAAAACAGAAGTTGATGTGGAAACTCAGCAGGTCAGGCAGCATCCATGGAGAGAGGAAAGCGAGTCAACGTTTCGGGTCCACGACCCTTCGTCAGAACTGGGGCTTGTTTGGAAGGAGATGTTTTGAAAGACGTGAGAGGCAGGACATGGAAGACAAAGGACACAATGGAGCAAGAGTGTGTTAACTGATGGGTTGCAAATGTGATAACAATGTGAGGGAGAAAAACAAATTGGGGTGGGTGGAAACGAAACTGGGGAGAAGTGGTGTTTATTAAACCTGGATGCTTATTATTATTCCCATTTCCCAGCCCAGGAAAATCAATAGAATGAAATGAACAGTGAATTGTGCCTCCCGTGTGTGTGTGTGTGTGTGAGATCAAGATACAAGACTTTCCACTGGTCTCCTGGATTCCTGTTTACAGTGAGCTGAATTCACAAGAAGAGACTAAAGGGGAGGTTTTGACCAGATTGCTACTGAGTGACTGGGAGCCGCCCATACACGCCCACAACTAAAGTGAAACTAGCTTTGGATCAGTAATTGCTGAGGGTGAAAATGGCTTCTAAACTCCAGGTTCAGGGTCTGACCGAGGAGCTAAACTGTCCCATTTGTCTGGATTTCTTCACTGATCCTGTTACTCTGGATTGTGGCCATAACTACTGTCGCTCCTGTATCACCCGGAGCTGGGAAAAGCAGGAGACACACAGCTGTCCGGAATGTCGGGAGGTTATTGCCGAAGGGAACCTGAGGGTGAATCGGGCCTTGGTCAGAATGGTAGAGAAAGCTCGAGAATTCAGCCTGACTCCTCAGCCACAGACAGGAATCAAACCTCACTGTGAGAAACACAGCGAGGAACTCAAGCTGTTCTGTGAAACTGACAAGAAATTGATTTGCTCCATTTGTAGCCATGGGCGAGAACACAGAGATCACCGCTTCCTGCCCATTGATGAAGCTGCTGAAATCTACAAGGTAACAATGTCCCTCACATGGGAATCACTATACTTCACTTTATATTTTCACCTTAAAACACTTTGTTTCTATGTGTTTATTCCAGGATGAAGTGAGATCCTCCTTAGCTTCTCTCACACAGAAGAAGGAAACTGTTGTACAAGCTGAAGTCAAACAGAGAGAAAAGATTTCACAAGTTAAGGTAAATTATGTCAGTACTATTAGTGTCTCACTTTACTGTATGTACACATTTTGATGGCACGCTTTACTGTGTGTACACCGTGTGGTGTTTCCATTTGCTGTGTGTACATAGTGTGAAATCAACCTGTACAGTGTGTACACAGTGTGGTGTCTGATATGTTACAGGAACAGGTGAGCAGTCTGCAGACCCAAGTCACGTCTGAATTTGCTAAAATGCACCAGAGCCTGACTGACAGAGAGCAGCTGGTGATGGGAGATCTCACTCAGCGAGAGAAGGAGATTTTACACAAAATGGAGACAAATCTGCGAGAGATTCAGGGAAATTTAGATTCTGTTACACAAGAAATCTCAGTGTTACAGAAACAGATGGAAATAGACACTGTGTCCTTTCTTCAGGTAAATAGATTCAATTATAGTTTAGTTCAGTAGCAGCTACACACAATTATAGTCTGATTGTTATACATGTCAGTGATTATTAATTGTTATATTCTAGCGTGTGCTTATGTTTGCAAGCAGTTCCCACTGTGTGTCATTGTCTATGACCGTTTTACTGTTGATACCTGAACTCGGTTACATCTGCAGACAATAAAGAGCAAGTAGAGCCGCAACAAAATATATAATTGATCTTTTAATCCCACGGCTGTTTGTGGGGACGCTGCTCTTTGCGATTGCTTGCTGCGTTTCGCCCACAAAAATACAGTCGATTTACTTCACAGTATATTCTGTGAAGCGATTCGAGATGCCATCGAGAAGACGTGAAAAGCACTATGTAAAACGCAAGGCTTATTATCATTGTTAATATTAATGACAGTAACCTGTGTGATATGGAAATGTATTGCTGTGTGTCTGAGTTTACAGTGCAATGTCTCAGTGTGACTCACTGTGTCTGTATTTGATTTAATTAGGAACAAGTTGATCCGAAGAGAAGGTATGGAATGTTGATTCCCTAAATATCCAGAATTTATTATAGAAACCAAACACAATACGTAGCTTCACTTTACATTGTGAATGTCTGTTATTACAGGATCAGTAAGTTGGATTTTCAGCTGTCAGTGTGTGAGATTGATCTACCTGAGAGAGAGATCAGAGACAGCATCGACCCAGGTAAATGTCTCTCAATTCTCAACATGAACACATAGCCCCCACCATAGCCCAGCACACTCTCAGCCCCTATCATAGCCGAGCACACACACACATGTCTAAGTTGTGCATGGATTCGGAAAGTTTTATGGACTGGTCGGGTAGGTTGAGGAGGTGGGATCGATGGGTAAGAAGACATCGATATGAGCCGAAGAGTATGGCTTGTGTCTTGTTTGCATTTAACTGCAGGGAATTTTCCCTCATCCAGCCCATGATGTCCGACAGACAAGGTGACGAAACATCAGGGAACTCGGAGTTGTAATTTGATATGTAAAAGTAAAGTTGGGTGTCATCCGCATACAGGTGGAAGTTAATCCCATGTCTGTGGATAACATCACAAGTAGGGAGAGTGTAGTTGAGGAAGAAAAGGGGGCCAAAGATGGATCCTTGGGGTTGTCCGCAGGTGACTGAGTGGAAACGGGAAGGGAACTATTTAGCATTAAAGTAGTATTGGATGTTGGTGAGGTAGGGCTCCAACCCAGCGAGTGTAGTCCTACTGATGATGGAAGACAGGCGGTGGAGAGGAACGTGGTTGTCTATTTTCGACCTTCAGCTGACACCCATCTCTACTTTTCCACCTCTCTGCCTCCAACGTTTGGAAGTCTATCCCACGATCAGTTCACCTCGATCCCTCAAAATATGGGTTGACAGAGCTGTATAGATTGCGGGTAGTGCCTGGGGCTCTCAATGCTTTGAGTTGGTGTTTCCAGTCTCCTGTGTCGCTGGTATTTTGTTCCTCACCGTGTTTGACAGTCATAAGTACATTGGTTGTTACATGTTTCTCCTTCCCAGCCCAACGCGAGAAAGTGGATCAGTTGGAGAGATTGAAGGAGCAATCTCAGGTTCACCAACAGCTGGTTGAGGAGAAGCGACTGGGAGACGAAAGGATCCATCAATTGGAAGTGTCTGTGGAAGAATTGAGGCAGAAGTTAATGGATGAGAGGGAAGCCATGGCTTGTAAACTGCAGGAACAGCAAAGTTCACTGAGACAAGAGTTCCAGGGTAAGTCAGAAGGTATGAAGTACCAGATTAGAGGTTAGAGCTGTGGGGGGTGAAGGCTGTTGTGGCCATGAGGGTTGTGGGGGAGGTGAGTCCTGCTGGAAGGTTTTGTGGGAACCTCTGGCTCAGCGGTTTGAGCTCTCGCCCTACAAGCGAGAGATCTGGGTTCGATTCCAGACAGCGAGAAATCTTGGCCAAATTGTGTTACTCCAGGGAAGTGTACAGCGTCATACCCCAGGGATCAGTATTGGGACCACTGCTCTTTTTAATTAATATTGATGATCTGGACTTGGATATAGGGAGTACCATTTTGAAGTTCGCAGATGACACAAAGTAAGCAAAAATAGTAAGTAGTGAGAATGATAGTAGCCATCTGTAAGAAGATATAGACCAAATGGTAAAATGGAGAGACATGTGGCAGATGAAATTTAATGTAGAGAATTGTGAGGTGATCCATTGTGGGAGGAGAAATAAGCGGAGGCAATATAGGCCAGGTAGCAATATCTTAAGGGGTGTGAAGGAACAGAGAGACCTGAGGGCTTGTGGAAAGCTCTCTGTGATGCCGTCCAGTGAGGAGGGCGCTATATAAATGGAAGTTGTTGTTGTTGAAATAATTCTGTGAAGGTGGCAGGACAGGTAGACAAGGCTGTTCAGAAAGCGTAAGGGGTACAAGGCTTTATAAATAGTGGCATAGAGTACAAAAGTCAGGAAGTTCTGAAGCAACACTACGAAATTTTGTTTAGGCCTTAACTAGAATATTATGTTCAATTCTGACCACCAGACTTTTGGAAAGATTTTGAGGCCGTAGAGGAGATTTACTGGGATGGTACCAGGATTGAGAGTCTGCAACTATGAGGAAAGACTAGAGAGGCTAGGTTTTTTCTCATTGGAGCAGAGAAGGTTGCGATGAGACCTAATAGAGGATTTTAAGATCATGAGAATATTCGACAGAGTAGATTGGGAAAAACTGATGGGCGTATCAGTGACTCGTGGTCACAGAATTAAAATAGTTTCAAAGAAAAGCAGAGGGGAGATGAGGAGAACTTTTTTCCCAGCGAGTTGCTCAAATCTGGCATGCTTTGCCTGAAAAGGTGGTGGAGGCCGATTAGACAACAACTTTTAAAAGAGAGGTAGAAATTTGGCGAGAATGGGTTGAATAATTATAATAATAATCATCCATACATTTATATAGCGCTTTCCACATCTTATCGACATCTCAAAGCGCTTATGAGGTTATGTGGAGAGAGCTGGGGAGCGGGACTAAATTGCTCTTTTTAAAGAGCCGGCATAGACTCGATGGACCGAATGGCCTCCTTTTGTGCTGTAATATTCTATGATTCCTGATGCCAGATAATAATTCCTTGGAAACAAAATGGATTATTTCAATCCACGACTGTTTGCAGGACGCTGCTGTGTGCAAGTTGCTGCTGAGTTTCGCCCAAAAATGTGTAATTGATTCACTTTACAGAATATATGATGAGACACAGTCTCATCTCTCGCTTGGAGACACTCTCTGATATTTATTAATTACCAACAGAAAAGCTCTAAACGAATGGAATAACAACTGAGTCCACAGTTAATGTGAGGTACACAGAGGAGTGTGGAGTAAAGGAAACTTGCTTGAGACTTGCCCTCCCAGTAATCAAACCCAAGTCACTCGCTTGCGATGAGAGTGAGCTAACCACTGAACTACAGGTTGCTATGTATAGCAACGACATACATATATGTTGTACATCTGTCTTTATCCTTCTCTACATGTCTCAATCTTCATTTACAAATTCAATTGTAAGTTGATGTAAATGCTGATGCAATACACAGACATTTATGCAACCAAAATAATGAATTTCAATCTTTGAATGTCAGTGAATTGTTGACTTATACATTTGTAGTATATAAAGCTGTTAAAGCTTGAGGTTTTTAACTCATCCATCACAGTAAAACAGCATCGGAATCGGTTCATCTTTGTATGTATGTACAATTGTCTATAGTAACTGTTTATCTTGTTCAACAGATCTGCAGCTAATACAACTGGGTAAGCAAAACTATATCCCACTGACACTGACATCATCTGAGCCCGTAAACTTTACTCTAATAAAAAAAACGTTAATACATAGAGAAAGTGGGTCAGCAGAAAATGGCGGACTTTGACTTCGCCATGAACACATAGCTTGCGGACTGATCACATCCCACTGATCACTCCTTCCCGGTCTCTGCATGAGAGAGACTGATATTGAGAGAAAGACAGAGAGAGAGACAGAGAGAGAGAGACTGAGAGAGAGAGAATGAGAGAGAGAGACTGAGTGCGAGAGACTGAGTGAGAGAGACAGTGTAAGAGAGACTGAGACCGAGAGAGAGAATCCGTGAGACAGACTGAGGGAGAGATTGAGAGAGTGACTGAGAGAGAAGGGAGGGATAGATTGAGAGAGAGACAGAGAGAGACTGAGCGAGAGATTGAGAGGGAGACTGCGAGAGAGACTGAGAAACAGAGAGAGACAGAGGGAGAAGGAGAGAGAGATTGGGAGAGAGGCACACACTCAAACTCTCTCACAGAGTCTCTCCCTCCCTCTTTCTCTGCGCATTTCCGCCCTGACCCGAGCCTCACCCCCCAATCTCAATATCTTTGCTCCCACCCACCACCGTCTATCCGCTTCTCTTTCTCTGTCCTACTCTCCCATCGTCCCCCACCTTCTCTCTCCCCTAGACGCCATCAAAACTGCCCTCTGCTCCTGCCCGGGAATTCTCCATCGGGTCCATCATGACCTCAGGTGCAGGGAGTCCCATAGCAGCCCAACCCAACTGCGCCAACATTCAAACCCTCCACACAAACCGCCCTCTTAAGGCAATCGTAACTGCCCCCTCCCTCTTTGGCAGTCTCCCCAACTCTCCACCCCTCCACACACTCCACACCCATCTCTTCTGTAGACCCTCAAATCCTCTCCTCTCTCACCACCACTTCACCCCCCCCCCCGCTCCCCCCCAGCCAGAAAAACCACCCGCATTTCCCTTCAAAATGTCCATTCCCACTCCAGCAAAACCCTCACCAGCCACGATCACACCCTGGATGATCACATTGATATTCTTGGGCTAACGCGGAGTTTCACTGAATTCTCCCAGTGCATCCCATGTGGTACCATACCGCAGCGCTCGTTTTACTTCATCAAACAATTCCTCGTCTGTTTTCTGTCGATCAAACTATTCCCGACCTTTCTCTTTCAGAATTGATTCAGTCTCTGAGCAACAAACTTCCCCCGGGTATAATTGAAGCTGTGCAGACACTGGACTTCACTGGAATCACATTGACCCCTCCGACCTGTGCTCTGCTGTTTAAGATGTTACATCCCCGTGTCACCATAGAGAAGCTCGATCTCACCAACTGTAATATCGGAGCTGAAGGGATCCAGTGCCTGGTGCCCGCACTGCACAAGTGCCGAGATCTCTGGTTTGTTATTGTTGATGGTCACAGTCAGAAACCTGGGGGAGATAAGACAGTCAGTGTGGGGTGTGTGAGCTGCTGTGTCAAATGACTGGTGGTGACTGGTCTCAGTGAGGGGGGGATCCCCAAAGGTGCTGTCAAAGAGAAAGGTCTTTAGCTGAGACGCAAACCTGGGAGGAGAGGGGAGGAGGCGCAGGGAATGAGGATGTGATTTCCAGATGCCTAGATTTCTAGGTGAAAGCAATAGACTGATAGAGACTGGGTGTGAGCAAAAGGCAGAGAGACTGAGTGTGTGAAAGAGATGGAGTGACTGAATGAGCCTGGATGAATGAGAGAGGGACTCAGAGCGACTGGGAGATACTGGAGAGAGCAAACGGGAGAGAGACTGTGAGAAACAGCCAGAGTCGGCTGAAGGGAGAGACGGAATGAGTTAGTGAAAGGCAGAGAGGGAGAGAATGAGAGAGAGATTGTGGGAGTGACTGCGAGAGAGTGCGACAAATAAACACAGATAGCGAGAGAAGCGGAGAGAATGAAAGGCGTTGGGAGAGACTGGGGAAATTTGAGTGTGTGTGCATGTGTGTGAGAGACTCAGTATGATAGAAGGATATTGTGAGAGTCTGAGAGAAACTTACAGAGTGAGTGTAAGACACATTGAGAGAGCGTGAAAGCATTCGTTCTACAGTGTGTGAATTAAAGAAAGAGTAAGAGGGCTTCATAGACACAATGAGCGCTTGTAAAGACTGAGAGAGTGACTAACGATGAGAGAAAGTGAAAGCGTCGGATAACACGAGAGAGACAGGTAGAGAGTGAGAATGGGAAAGAGAGAATGTGCGAGTGACAGCGAGAAAGTGTGACAAATAATCAGCTAAATAGAGGCTGAGAGAGTGACAGACTTTCAGAGTGACTGAGAAAGATCAAGTGAGAGAGTGCCAGAGAGACTCGGTATGGAAAAGAGAGATGGTGAGAGTCTGAAAGGTGTCTAACCCTGGCCCCAGCTCCTGTATATAGATGTCAATGTGTATTGTATTGTTACACTATATTCACTGTGTCTCTGTCTCTGTGTCCAGGCTGGGGGGCAATAATCTGGGAGATTCTGGAGTGAAGTCACTGTGTGAGGCTCTGAGGAAACCGGAGTGTAAAATACAGACACTGGAGTAAGTAACAGATAGTATCCCGAGTGTGAATTCCCCCGATATCTCAGTGTGTTATTGGCACTGGCTGATGAGTTGTTATCGGGGAGGGAGGGAGGGAGGGTAGGAGAGAGGGGACAGAAGTTTGGTGTGGGACAGAAGGCACGGTCAAAGCGAAAGGTCTTGAGGCCAGCCTTAAAGGAGAAAAGGGAGGAAACGAGGCGAGCGGATTGAGGAATAGAGTTCCACAGTGTGGGGGGCAGAGAGGCTGAAAGCCCGGCTGCCGATGGTTGGCGTGGGGCAGGCCAGAGCCCGCTGAATGGAGAGGATGGGCCGGCTGACACAGAGAGAGCAGGTCGGAGAGATAGGCGGGGGCAAGGCCGTGAATGGCCTTGAAGGTGAGGATGAGGATCTTGATTTCGACACCTTGCTCTCGTGAAAACAGGGTCGGATCCAATAAAACCAACACATTCGGAAAAGGTTCAGCAGACTCAGATTATTGACGAGGTATCGCGAGGCGGAGATCTGAATGAACTGGATTTTATCAATGGTAGCGAAGGGGAGACGGACGAGGAGGGCAATGGAATAGTCCGAGGGCATTGGAATAGGTGATGAGGGGTGACAAAGGGATGGACCAGGGTTGCGGCAGCTTTTATGGTGAGATATTGACGGAGAAGGGCGATGCGTCGGAGTTGGAAGAAAGTGATGCTGGTGAGGGACTGGACGTTGGGGAAGAAGGACAACTAGGACCAAGCTCCACTCTCCCATTACCCCAGTTGTTGCCAGACTGCACTGGCTCCCTGTCTCGGAGAGGCTCATCGTCAAGATCCTCATACTTGTATTTAAATCTCTCCACTCTCTGCAACCCCTACATCTAGACATCCCAAAGCGCTTCACAGAATATACTTTAACGTGAATTGACTATATGTTTGTTTATACCGTATTATTATTTGTTGGTGAAACCCGACAAGCAATTCCGCACAGCAGCGTCCCCACAAACAGCCAACAGTTGGTTAAAATCACTAGATTTTTTTGGCGAGGGATTCTTATTAGCCATATGTGTGGAGTAAGGATTCGTGTTTCGCCCTGACCTGAATGGATTCGAACACAGATCTCACGCTAGTAACGCGACTGCTCGAACCAGTGACCTACAGGATTCCAAACTGTGAGAAATAAAGACAGAGGCACAGACTTGGAGAGGGTAACTCAGCTGGGGAAAGAGAGAGAGGGTTGACAGACTGAGAGTGAATGATTGTCAAAGAGAGAGACAGTGAGAGACAGAAAGAATGTTTGAGAGAGACTGAGAAATGGGGAGAGAGTGAGATAGTAACGGGAGGGAGTGAACGAAAGAGAACAAAAGAGATAGTGACTGAGAGAGAGAGTCTCAGAGATAGAGAGAGAAGCAAGTGGACAGAACAACTGGGAGAGTTGGGACTGACAGAAAGAGAAAGGGAATGACAGAGAGAAAGCGATAAACACAGAGAGAGATAGAGACAGAGAAAGAGAGAATACTCAGTGAGAATGAGAGAGAGAGAGAGAAAGAGACTGAGATAACCCGATCGGATATCTCTCTCTCTAACACTCTAATCCAGTCCCTGTAAAGCTCTGATACATGAGCTGCTGTGACTATAATATAAATGTCAGTGTTTGTCTGAACCAACCAGGACTTATTAACGATTTGTGAGTGTGTTTGTTCAGGTGTCTGGCCCTGGCCCTGGTCCCAGCTCCTGTATATAGATGTCAATGTGTGTTGTATTGTTACACTATATTCACTGTGTCTCTGTCTCTGTGTCCAGGCTGGGGGGCAATAATCTGGGAGATTCTGGAGTGAAGTCACTGTGTGAGGCTCTGAGGAACCCGGAGTGTAAAATACAGGCACTTTTGTAAGTAACAGACTGTGTGAGAATATAATATCCCGAGTGTGAATTCCCCCGATATCTCAGTGTGTTATTGACACTGGCTGATCAGTTGGTATCAGCTGAATATTGTGTCAGGAATCAGTGTGACAGTGTGAGGCCATCAGCCATCTCAGTGATCACACACTGAACGTGGATTAGCAAGGAATCTGCTCTCTCCCTCCCAAAGCTCAGTCTCTCCATCATTCCCTCACTCCCTCCTTATTCCTTCAATCTATCTCACCCTCCTTCTCCCTCCAGAGCTCCCACCCACCCTCCCTCCATCACTCACTCTCCCTCCCCCAGCTCCCTCCCTGTCCCTTACCCCCTTTATCCCTCGACAGCTCCCTCCCAGTCTCCCTCTCTCCCTCCCTAGCTACTCCCTCTTTCCCTGCCTCCCTAGCCCATCTTACTCCCTCCTGTCCCACTCTCCCTCCCTCCCTCAAGCTCCCTTTCCCTCCCGCCTTCCCGCAATCACTACTTCCCGCCATACCTCCATCCCTCTCTTTCTACCTCCCTCTCTCCCTGCTTTATTCTCTATCTCCCCTAGCTGCCACCGTACCACAGCTCCCTCCCTCTCTCCCTTCATCACTCCTTACCTCGCTCCCTCCTACAGATCCCTCCTACCCCCAGCTATCTTCCTACTCAAGCTCCCTCGCTCCCTTCCCAGCTCCCTCACTCCTCCAGCCATCCCCCTCTCTCCCCATCCTAGCTGCCTCCCCCCCTCCCATAGCTCTCTCCTTCCCCAGCTCCCTCCTTCCCTTTCGCTCCATCCTACTTCTCTCCCTCTCTTTCCCTCTCTCCCTCGCTCTCCGCCAGCTCACTCCCTCTCTCCCACACTCTTTCTCCCATCTTCCACCCTCCTTCTCCCCGTTTCTCCCTACCCAGGCTCACATCCTACCTCCCTCACTCTGTCACTCCACCGCTTCATCCCTCCCCAGCCCCCTCACGACCCCAGCTCACTCCCACGTCTCCATCACCCACCCTCTCCCAGCTCCCTCCCTCCGTAACTCCCCCAGATACCTCCCTCACGCAGCTCCCTCTCTCACTCCCACTCCACAGCTTTCTCCATCCTTCGCCAGTTCTATCTCCCCCAGATCACCCTCTTCCTCTCTACCCCAGCTCCTCCTTCTCTACGCTAGATTACTCCCGCTCCCTCCATCTCCCCTTCCTCCCTATCTCTCTCCCTCCATCGCTCTCTCCCTTCCTCCCTCCACAACACCCGCCTTCCTCCCTCACGTTCTCCCTCCCTCAATCTCTCCTTTCCTCCCTCCCCAGCTCATTCACTCCCATCCTCACTCTCTCAGCCCCTCCCACAGCTCTCTACCTAACGCACCTCACTCGCTCCCTCGCTACCTCCTATTCTCTCTCTCCATGCCTCTCTCCCCCAGCACTCTCCAATCCTTCCCCAATTCCCACCCTCTCTCGCTCTCCAGCTCTCTCCCTCGCCCAGCTCCATCCCTACCTCACTCCCTCCCCGAGCTTTCTCCAAATCTCCCCGCCCCAGCTGCCTCTCTCCATCCCAAAGCTCTTTCCTTCCCATTCTCTATCCTCTTCCCTTCTCCCTCCGCAGCTCACATTCCCCGCTTCTCTCTTTCCCTCCCCAGCTCATTCCCTCCTTTGCCCTACCTCCCCCTCTCTCTCCCTACCGAGCTCACTCTCTTTCGTCCCCTCTCTCCATAGACCAGCTCCCCTCCTCCTTTCCTAACCGAGCTCACTCCCTCGCCACCCCCCTTTTCTCGCTACCCCAGCTCACCCACTACCTCCCTCACTCTGTACACCTCAGCTACCGCACTCCTCAGCACCCTCCATTTCGCAGCTCCCTCCCTGCCCCAGCTCTATCTTCCTTACCCAGCTCATTCCCCCTCCCCCTCTTTCCCCCTCCTCCCTTACTCTCTGTCTCCCTCACTCTCCTTATTCCTCCCTCCCCAAATCCCTGCTTCCCCCACTATCTCACAGCCCCAGCTTCCTCCCTATCCCAGCTTGCTCCACCCTCCCTCACTTCTATTCCCTCCCTTCCTCACTCCCTCACTTCCCCACATCACTCCCTCTCGCCCATCTTCCCTCCCTACCTCTCTCCCCCAAATCCGCCCTCCCTCTTTCCCTCCCCCAAATCCTTCCCTCATCCCCAGCTCCTCCCTCCCTCCCTCCCTCCCTCCCTCCCTCCCTCTCTCTCCTAGCTCCCTCACACCCCCAGCTCCCACCCTCATCCCCAGCAGGATTCCTCCCTCCGTACCTCCCCACCTCCAATCCCGGCATCGGTCTCCTCTTCTCCCCCGACACCTCCCCCACAACTCCCATCACACTCTGAGACACTGTTTGTCCAACGCCTTGTGACGTACTCCCAATATCTCATGTTGTTGTTGTTGTTGATCCCTGTCATGTCTCTGATCTCCAGGCTGTACAGTAACAGTCTGACCGATGGCTGCACTGATGATCTGGTCTCCGCTCTCAGTACAAGCCGCTCACTGAGGGAGCTGAGCCTGGAGTTTAACTCCTTCACAGACGCCTCTGTCCCCGCTCTCCTCCGCCTCACACTGACCTGCACCAGCCTGAAGCTCATCTGGTGAGTGTTTGTGTCGGTGTTTAATGTGATAAACACACAGAGAACGGGGCTGGGTATCGGGATGGAGACAGTCTGAGGGGATTTATTGATGGATTAACCTGCGAGTGAAGAGTTTCCAGTTTATATTGTGATCAGATGGTTATTTGCTGTTTAATGTGTTTCAGGATTTTGGGGAATCAGTTCAGTTCAGACGGACAGAGACAGCTGAGGTCACTGGGGGAATCTAGAGCTGGGCTGACAGTGAGTGTGTGATAGTGACTGAGGCAGTGACTGTCCACACTGTGTGTGTGTGTGAGAGAGACACCAAACACACAGTCACTACACTGTAGCCTCCCCCAAACACACAGTCACTACACTGTAGCCTCCCCCAAACACACAGTCACTACACTGTAGCCTCCCCCAAACACACAGTCACTACACTGTAGCCTCCCCCAAACACACAGTCAATACACTTCAAGGGGGTTAAACACGCCAAAGTCCGGGATTATTATTATTATTATTATACCCGCGGCCTCTTTACATCAGACACGAATTGGCGCCCAAACCGAAGCCGCAAACGCGTGGGAAAGGTCGGGAAAGGCGTTGGCTGCGCGCGCAGCCCCAAAATGCCGCCGACCCCCCCCCCCCACGCGCACTGACAGTTTGGCGCCTTTTTTTGCATTTAAAAAAAATCACGGCACAAACAGCTCAGGGGCTGGGGGCGGCTCAGTGCAGAAGGCGACGCAAGGGTACGGATCAGAACACAACGCTCCTTGTGTACAGGCGGGTCACGTGGGGGGTGTGGGGCCTGGTGTGTGTACAGGCGAGTCATGTGGGGGGGGTGGGGCCTGGTGAGTGTACAGGCGGGTCACGTGGGGGGTGGGGGGGCTGGTGTGTGTACAGGCGAGTCACGTGGGGGCTGGTGAGTGTACAGGCGAGTCACGTGGGGGGGGTGGGGGCTGGTGAGTGTACAGGCGGGTCACGTGAGGGGTGTGGGGGCTGGTGAGTGGACAGGAAGCCAGGTGGCGATTCATTACCAGCTGGAAAGTCATCTTTTTATACAGACAGACGCTAGGACTGGCGGGTCACGTGGAGGGGAAATGGGGGCTGGTGGGTCACGCGGTGGAGGCGCGGCTAGCGGATCACGTGGCGGGGTCGGGGATTGTGGATCACGTGGGGAGTGAGGGAACTGGTGGATCACGTGGCGGCAGAGAAAGGAGGCTGACTTGTCACGAGTTAGGGTGAGAAGGGGCGTGGGCAGGGTGGGGGGGGGAGTGTTCAATTATCTCCTCTCTCCCCCTCCATCCTCTCCTCCACTCCCATCTTCCCCCTCAAACCTCCACATCACCTGCTTCCTGTCTCCCCACTCTTTCTCACTCTCTCTGTTTCTCTCCCTTGATCATAGACCTACTTTCTCACTGTCTCTATCTCAGACTCTTCTCCCCCAATGTCTCTGACCCCAAACATACAGTCACTACATTGTACCATCCACCCACACACACAATCACTACCCTTTACACTCCCCCAAACACACAGTCACTTCACTTTACACCAAACAACAAGTAAATACACTTTTCCTTCTCTCCAAACACAGTCACTTCACTTTACACCAAACACCAAATAAATACACTTTACCTTCTCCTCTCCAAACACACGGTCACTTAACTTTACACCAAACACCAAGTAAATACACTTTGCTCTCTCCTCTCCAAACACACAGTCACTAAACTTTACCCTGGTGTGTTGGTAAACACCTGTAGGCTGAGTGGGAGTCACAAATATATCTGATGCTTTGTAGTCTTTGTCGTCTCAAATTGTAGTCTCATTATGTTGTCTCATAAGTGTAGACATAAGATGTCCCCCCCGACGTGATAGACAGTCTAGGAATCTCATTGTGTTGTTGGAGTTAGAGCTCACTGCCCAGGTTTCCACAACAGTGACAATGTGTGTAGCAGCATTTCCACAGCACTTTTCACATCCGGAGGGCCTCCCATAGTGCTGGGCCATCAAGGTTTTAGCCTTAATTTGAGGTTGGATTCAGAAGTGGTGGTGCAGGGGGCTGAGGTGGGGGGGCAGACATGAAAAAGTCATGAGACAGATCTCTGAAACAAGCCTCTTTACTCACTTGAGTGTTTTTGCTGTGTTTTAATCCGCAAAGGTAAGTGGCCAGTACCAGGATATACAAAGGGAAGGAAGGACGTCCTTTCTGTCCGTTTTCTCTTTCTTTTGTCACATCTTTCACACTCACTGCTGTCTTATCAACATTCACAACATTTTCATATTCACTCTGACACATACATATTTTTCATTTACCTTTCTTACTCATTCGGAAAATGAGTATTGCAATGGTTTCTGTTAAAACAAACTACAGCCTTGACACCCGCAGACATCCTCCTGACATGAAAGGTAGGATACAAATGTCATTTGTTATTGTTGTGACAAGAACCACTTGCACTTGTATAGCGTCCTCCACGCAGCAGCTCAGGGCTTGAAACATGATCAGTGTGAAAGAGACGTGTGACAGAGGCGTTGAGGCATCAGGCACTGGTTCATTGCAGTCTGTAAGGTAGAGACGGCTCTCCCAGCCAAGGCCAGACTTCACAAGGTTATATTACATCTCATGTTAGGCTGGCAAGTCAGTCGCTGCTGATTGGGTGAGCCAGGCAGTGATCAGCGTTGGCATCTGTGGCTGGTGACGCAGAATGCCGACTGATGGCCGGGCAAACTCGGCCACATCCTGGTCCATCACTCCCCTCGACAAGAGACAAATAGAGAATGTTGCAAATGGACAGGTTCCTTCTGCTCCAGGGCTCAGAGGAAGCTGCGGACTCCATCCATTATTCCTGCATTGTAGCTACACAAGAAAAGCAGCTCCTGTTTCCCCTCCTCTGTGTGAGCTGTGGGCGCGTGGAAAGACGGTCAGAGAATTAGTCTGTGAGGCGGCGGAATGAATCCCAACAATCCCAGCTCTCTGCACTGTACAATAATATTACACAAGGCTTCTCTTATTCTGGTTTTCAAAGTTCGGAAAGCCTTTGCATCAAGTAAATGGGCGGAAACTACTGACTGGTGTCAAAAGAACCAGAGGAGACAATGAGTAAACAAACTTGTGCCCTGACACCACACTAATCCCTCCCTCAGTACCTTTCTCATGCTAGATCCACTTGAATTCCACATAGTACTGACAGCAGCTTTCAAACTCCTTCTCACTGTAATTCCTAACTTCGATCGGAACAAAAGGGTCCAATGTATCGAAGTCTTCCTGCAGAGGTTAGGAGTGTGATGGTGGTAGAGAAAGGAGAGAGATAGAGGGGAACAGTGTCAGTCATGAGCAGAACATGCAACAGAAACAAAATACACGCGCACAGTGTGTTTCATGTCCGGAGGACATCTCAAGACGCTGATGTCAGGGTATGGTCGCGAACCAGATAGCAGGGAAGGTGACCGAAGTCAGAGTCAAAGAGGAGGGTCTTGAGACGTGTCTTGAGGGAGGTGAGGCAGAGGAACTATGGGATGGAGGGAGCGAGGCGGAGGGATTGTGCGATGGAGGGAACGAGGCAGAAGAACTGTGGTATGTAGGTGGCGAGGCAGAGGGTCTCCAGAATGGAGTTCCAAAGTGTAGGGCGCAGGGATGGAACTGTGACAAGAGATGAAGAACAGGGACCTGATGAGATGTAGCCCAGTGTCTGGCTCCATGGCATTACCGATTAACGATGCGTGAAAGCGACTGGATTTGCAACAACAACCCTTAGGCCTCACTCTGCGAGTGAGTAGCTGGGCTCTCAGGGAGGTTTGGGAGGAACTTCAGTCAATCCGGGCACAGAATGCTCACCTTTCTAAGCAGATGGTGGGGTAGATGAGACAATTGGGAGGAACCCAATGTCCCAGTCTCAGTCAGTGTCATCACCACAGCTCCAGCACACTGCAGGAGGTAACACACGGGTTCGAATAGAATAATAAGCCTTACATTTGACGCACCACCTAATCACTTTCAAACGTGTCAAAGCGCCTCACAATATACACTGTAAATTGATTTGCCTGTATGTTTTATGGGCAGACACACAGTGCGCCAAAATGATGTGGACACATGCATACCTACACGCGTACATACACACCACACACTCATTCACGTACACACACAGAGCATTGGTGCAGGGAGTGTGTGGTGCTGTAGGGAGATGCTACTCTCTCAGACTCTCACCCAGTCATTGTTCATCAGCTTCTTCAAATTGTGCATCAGAGTCAGCTCGTGTGGAAAAATCTGTGAAAAGCGAGTGTCCTGAAACTGTGGAAGGAGGGGGTAAGGCCATCAGAGTGCGTTCAGAGATTCAGGATGGAGTGGCTGCCACTGATGGTGGAATTTAGAGCACGAGGGACAAGTCAGTTGAGTGGAGGTAGTGGGTTGGGTGAGTAAGCAGTCGGAGAGATGGCGAGATGCCAGGGCATGAAAAGATTTCAAAATGAGGGAGATGATCGTGAAATAGATCCGTTTGATAATAGGAAACCAGTGGAGCCTGGCGAGGTCTGGAGTGATGGGGTGGTAGTTTAGTGTGTGATAGGGAGCCAGTGTAGCCTGGCGAGGGCTGGATTGATGGAGGTGGGGGGTTCTTTAGTGTGTGGTAGAGAGCCAGAGGAGCCTAGCGAGGGCTGGGGTGATGGGGGAGACAGTTTAGTGTGTGATATGGAGCCAGGGGAGCCTGGCGAGGGCTGGAACAAGAATGGGAATCAGGGATGTGAGGCAATACCTGGCTCCTATCCTCCTTCCTCATGGTGGTGGGTCCCCAGAGGGCATTGGCCCCGTCGATGGCCACCAGCAGGCGGTTGGTGTCTGGCGAGCTCTGTCCCTTCAGCTCCTATAACAGGACTCCGACTGCATCACTCGCACTCTTTACCCTCGTCAGTACCTGGAGGGAGAAGTCAGCTCAACCACAACACACACAGACACACAAACAATAACTCACTCATCTCACCCTCCTGGCACCAGTGAAGGCATCTACGAATGCACTTGATCTGACGCTTAGAAAATCAAAACACTTCAAAGTGCGTTCAAGGGAATTGCTGTCATCAGGGGGACTTTTCTTTTGAAATAAGCAAATGCAGAAAACAGCTGTGAATTGAATAAGGAATTTATTTCGGGAATTGTCAGTCAGGACACAGGGAGAGAGAGAGAGAGAGAAACATCCTTCTCTTTACCGACAGCACCATGGGAGATCATTTAACTTCTGACAGGGGGCGAGGGTTAACATCTCAACCAAAGGACAACCCCCTCCCCCAATAAGGCTCTCTCTCCCACCAGCATCAGCCTAGGGTATGAGCTCAGAATACCCAGCATTGACCTCAGAGGCCGGAGCTTAAGTGACTGAGCCAAGCAACAGGAAAGTTACATTTGTAGAGCGCCTTTCATGTTGGTAGGACGTCCCAAGGCTCTGGACGGTCAGGGGTCAGGACTTGAGCATGGGGTGGGGGGAGGGCGGGGTAAGACCTAAGGAGACCTTTTTCTAGCCCCCCCCACCTTGTCCCCCCATGCGGTTCTGATGATTCAGTGTGAAACCCCTCACCCAGTTACTTGTTCCACCACTTCACCGAGCGGCCTCCCCTCCTCTGTTGCCTACCGCTTGCTCCTGATGTACCTTTGCCGGGTTTTTATCTGTTCAGACAAAACTTGAATTAGATGTTGCTTCAGTTGCTTCAACGAGCTGTTCAATCGTGGAGACGTTTTAATTCCCTGTTAATTTAGAAGCTGTTGTAAAACGATAAGAATGGATACGAAGGACGTCCCACCAATCCGGAGTCCTGAAACAGGCCTAAAAGGAGTCAAGGGACTGTGGGCTGGAGGTCTGACACATAGGGTCATGGTTACTGGACAAAAACAACTATTTTGTTATTACCTCCTTTAAGAAGCGCTCGTTTGTAATCTTGAAATTCTTGAGCCAGACGTAGGCCTCAATGGGCTGGAGTCAAACCAAGCTGGATTGTAGGAGGAATGGAGCAACTCTTTACGGCTTTTCACTGATATGTAAGCTGTCACATGGGGAAAAACACAAGAGAATTAATGATACTGAACCTCACACTTGTTTCCAATCCCTCCACTCCTCTGCAACCCCCTACCTCTCTGAGCTCCTCTCTCCTCAAACCAGCTCCCGTTGACTTTGCTCCACTGGGTATGGCCTCCTCCATGTTCCCCGAATCCTCCGCTCTACCCTCGGAGGCCGTGCCTTTAGCCACTATGCCCCGAGGCTCTGGAATTCCCTTCTTCACTACCTTTGCTTTCCCCCTCTTTTCTCAGTTTCAGGTCCCAGCTGAAGACCTTTCTCTTCGACCGCACCTTTGGTCACCTTTCTACCCCTGCACCTTGTTCGGTCCTGGGATCCACTATTGTGAAGCGCTCTGAGACGCCGTCCAGTGTGGAGGTCGCTATATAAATCAAAGTTGTTGTTGTTGCTGAGCTACACACACAATAACAATCTCATGAGCAATCATCAATCCATATCGATGGTTTTAGCTGGTGTAGAGTTATAGAGTTTAGACATACAGCCAGCAAATCTCATCAACTTGGAAAAATGATGGAGCCAAGGTCAACTACCTTGTCTGACATTGTTTTTAGTGCCACCAGAGACACACAGAGACACACACAGCTTTATAGCACCAGTGGGTGTCCATGTACAGCAACATGTCCCCATTGTCAATCATGTCCTGAAACACCAAGAGTAATGACTGCCCTCGCGCCCACCAGCCCAAACCCTCTCTCCATTGCTGCCATCCTCTGGACAACTACACAAATCCAATCCAATAACATTGGCTGCAACTCACCATCTGGGACATGGAGAATAAGCCAGACGTGCTTGGAACAGTAATGAACAGCGATGCAGAGGGTACGAAAAATTGGTTGCTTTCAAATAACTGATGAGCTCAAGTGCTGGCTGCCTGACCATCAAACATGCCTCTCCAAACGTCCTCACCTGCAACACAACAGAGAGAATCACATACCTCCTTCACTCCTGTCTGAAGCAGAGTGAAGCAAGCACACATTCCTGTTACTATAATAATAATAATCTTGGCATTTGATATAACGCTTTTCACATCTTATCGTCGTCTCGAATCGCTTCACAGAATATACTCTCACATACACAGTGAACAAATACAATTTTTCATATTGATCTAAAATAATATAAACAACTTTATAATATAATATGAACAAATTTGTAAAATGCTTTCCAACAAATTTTCGTCCTGATAGAATTACATTAATTTCACATTGCACCACTTTTAAGTTAACAAAATTCGGATTCAATTGCAGAGTGTACATTTGAGTGTGCAATTCTATTCCGATATCATGAACTTGAAATATATATTTAAATGAGAAAAAATATTGTAAATTATGTGAGGGATAAACCAGCTGCTGGCAGTATTGGTGAATCAGCACTGTTCTCAATGGTTTTTGGTTGATTTAAAATTGAATTTTAAGTTACTAACTGAAGGTGCAAAGTGCCGTGCCATATTGCTTTCCAATGGAGGCACTAGAACACTGTCCTATGCAGTTCAAGGTTTGGAGCACTCGCCTCACAAGCGAGAGACTTGGGTTGATTCCTTGGGAAGTTTTCCTTACTCCACACACCTGATAATAATCCCTCAAAACATCTAATAATAAATTGGCCATTTTCAATCCACGACTGTTTTGTAGGAGAAGTTGCTGTGTGTAATTGACTGCCGTGTTTCGCTCTCCCAGAAATGTACAGTGAATTCACTTTACAGTATATTCTATGAAGCGCTTTGAGACATCTAGAAGACGTGAAAAGCTGCTATATCAAACACAAGGAATATTAGTGCAGTAAAAGCTTTGTTATCTGGCACCTTCGGGAACTGACCAGTGCCGGTTAATCAAATATGCCGGATATTCCAGTGGCAAGTTGGGGTATGTGTGTGGGTGAGTGTGTGTGTGAGGGTGTGTGTGTGGGTGTGTTGCACACTCACATTGCTCATTACCCCTTTGAAGAGGATGAGCTCAGCCTAGAGTTGACAAAACTTCATCACCAATTCTTCCTGTGTGTCTTCAGCTTCCTACAGTGACAACAACAGTGACAAAACACCCTCATCGTCACACACACACACACACCTTCACACACACTCCCTCACACACTTTCACAGCCTCTCACACATACCTTTACGCTTCTTGTTGTTGAATGGATAAATATCTGGTTAAAATGTTGGATGCTGCATTTTAAAAGGAACTAAAATAACATTTCAACTTCAGTTTTAACAAACTTCATTCTGTTTGTTCACAACAGACATAAAGCTCTCACTGTTTAGGGTCAGGGGGGATAGGGATCAGGGTTATGGTGTAGGGATAGGGGTCAGGGTTAGGGACTCACCTGTTGTAATGTGGTGATTCTGTCCTGCAGTTAGAGTCAACATTGTGTATTCCTCCTCCCACCTGTGAAATATAGTGAACACACAGTGAGATACACACACACACACATAGTGACACACACACATAGTAACAGACACACTCTTAGACACAGACACACATAGAGACAGACAGACAGACACACACTCAAACATAGTGACACACATACAGACACACACACACATACACAGCAGCACATAGACATAGTGACACACGCACACATACAGATACACAGACAGAGACACACACACAGACAGAGACACACACACACAGAGATAGTGAAACACACACACTCAAGAGAGAGATACATGCACACAGAGAGACACACACACCCAGACAGAAACACACATACACAGACAAACACACATTGTCACACACACTCGGTCACAGACAGTTACAGAGAGACATACACACCTCACTCTCACATATACACACACAGTGCCACTCACATACTCTCACACAGACTCACAAAGTCACTGACAGTTAAAGACACACACACACACAATGATACACACACACATACACACATTCACAGTCATGGAAGTGGGGTTAGGGTAGAGGGGGAAAAGAGGAGGGTACGTGGGGGAAGGAGAGCAGGAAAACTGAATGTATATGTGGGGGCGAAACTGAAATTCTTGCATTGGCTGCTAATTTGGGAGTATAGCCACCCACAGGACTGTTTTAATAATCATATTCCTTACCTCTTATCAAACTAATATGTTATCTACCTTTGTTTTCGATCGCGCCTTTGGTCACCTTTCTACCCCTGCCCCTGGCTCGGTCCTGGGATCCATTATTGTGAAGCGTTCTGAGACGCCGTCCGGCGTGGAGGGCGAGATATACATCGAAGTTGTTGTTGTTGTTGCTGCTATCACAACAGAAACACAGACAGTCACCCTGACACACAGATACACAGTCACCCCCCTCACCAACTCTTGTCCTCCTCTCTCTCTCTCACGTTTGACCTTGGAGGGCTACACAGGCAGTCACTCTCACACAGTCAGAGAGAGACACACACACACACAGGCACACACACTCTCACACAGTCAGAGAGACACAAAGAGAGATACACACACACACTTATGCAGAGACAGATACACACACACACAGACACGTACACACACTCATACACACACAGAGACACATACACACATACTCACACACAACCAGTCACAGGAGACACAAACACACACACACTCTTACATGGACACATACACACACTCACAGAGTCACTCACACACACTCACACACACACAGACTCTCTCACACACTCACACAGAGACATTCACACACACTCACACACAGACAGAGACACTCACACACACTCTCAGACACACAGAGACACACACAGAGACACACACACACAGAGACACACAAACACTCAGTCACAGAGATGCTCACGCACACACTCACACACAGAGACACACACACACAGTCACATAGACACTCACACACACATTCTCACGCAGAGACACACCCACACACACACTCTCACAGAGAGACACACACACAAACACAGAGAGGGACACACACACACACACTCACATACAGAGACACACACACTCCCACACACAGACACACACACTCCCACACACAGACACACACACACACACAGACACACACACTCCCACACACAGACACTCACACACACAGTCACAGAGACACTCACACACACACACACACTGACAAACGCACACACACAATCACACACACAGAGACAAACACACACACTAACACACACACAGTCACAGAGATACACACACAGAGACACAGACTCTCCCACACAATCAGACACACAGACACTCACTCTCTCAGCTCCTCTCTCTCCGGGTTGACCTTGGCCATTGTCCAGGGCTCTGAGCTCGGGGGGATCTGGCAGGTGTTAGGCCTGAGGCCTGGGGTCTGGGCTGGGGGAGGGGGAGGGGGAGGCGGCCCCAGCCGGCTCTGGGCAGGAGAGGAGATGCCGTCCGAGATGGGAGGGCACCAGCCGGGACGCTGGGAGAGAGGAGGCTGGGGATTGGCTGGTGAGGAGCAGAAAGGACAGGAGGCTGGGGATTGGCTGGTGAGGAGGAGACAGGAGGCTGAGGATTGGCTGGTGAGGAGGAGAGAGGAGGCTGGGGATTGGCTGGTGAGGAGGAGACAGGAGGCTGGGGAATGGCTGGTGAGGAGGAGAGAGGAGGCTGGGGATTGGCTGGTGAGGAGGAGACAGGAAGCTGGGGATTGGCTGGTGAGGAGGAGAGAGGAGGCTGGGGATTGGCTGGTGAGGAGGAGACAGGAGGCTGGGGATTGGCGGGTGAGGGGGAGACAGGAAGCTGGGGATTGGCGGGTGAGGAGATGGCAGGAGGCTGGGGATTGGCGGGTGAGGGGGAGACAGGAAGCTGGGGATTGGCGGGTGAGGAGATGGCAGGAGGCTGGGGATTGGCTGGTGAGGAGGAGACAGGAGGCTGGGGATTGGCCAGAGCTCCCGACCGCCGCCAGCGGAGCTGAAGACCCGACCTGTTTGTGACGTGTCTCCCCCCCCCCCCCCCCCCACCCCCCAGCCCCTGGTGACGTGTCTCCCCCTCCACAGCATAACCCCGACAGAGAAGGACAACTCAAGGGTTGACCGTCAGTGGTAAACTGTGTTATCCGAGCGTTGATGAGGAATTCTCCCCCAATCCTGGTTAGCCCTGAGTGCCCTGTCCACCATCTTGGGACTCAAAGTCGAATGGGCACCAAGGACCGTGATCTCCCAATGCAAACCCACATGCCGTGGTCGGGGCAGGCAGTACATTCCCTGATCATATCCACATACAGTAAAAGTCTGTTTATCCGGCACACTCGGGGACCTGGCCAATGCCGGTTAAAGCGCGTGCCGGATATTCGGCCCAAAACACATCCAACAGATGTATTGTGCCGGATAAATTCCAGTTAATCGAATGCGGACTTTTTCTTTTGAGATGCCGGTTACGCAGAAGTTACGGTTGATCGGGTCACGAATAAACGGGCTTTTACTGCATTAGCTCTTTTATAGCATCCGGCCCTGTCGATGCTATGCCAGGTTGTTTGCACTTTCTGCAGCATTGTAAACGAATGGATGGATGACCTGTGTGTTCTTTACTGACCCCAGACTCTATGGAGGAGACTATACACTCGGAGCGGGGCTTCTATCAAAATTTGGGGTTTCACCAGTAATACTGGTAGTAGGAGTAATTTTCCCAACTCAGTCCACTGTGACGAACTATATACTAAAACAAATATTCCTTGCATGTGATACAGTGGGTTTTCACATCTTATCAACGTCTCAAAGTGCTTCACAGATTGTAATGTAAAGTGAATTGACTGCATATTTATTGGTGAAATATGGCAGCCAATTGGACACAACAGCGTCCCATAAACAGTGGTGGATTGAAAATGACCTTTTTGTTACTATTGTGTTTTTTTGAGGGAGGTATTATTACTAGGCGTGTGTGTGTGCATGGAGTAGGGAAACTTGCCCAAGGTTTCACCCTGATTTGCCTGGATTCGAACACAGGTCTCAAGCTTCTAAGGCGAGTGAGTGAGTGGCTCTAACCACTGAGCTACAGGAGCTCCACTATTGATTAAACTATTGATAGAGGAGTTTATGATCTCCGGTATCATAGATAACCTTAGGATTGAGTCCCCATTTAACAATGCCTTATGTGTCAAGCCATCCATGTTTATTCCCCTTTGAGGCCAAATGACATGTAATTTTTTATAAGGTGTTCAGTGTTTGGATATCTCCCGTATTCCAGGCAGCAGTTACACCTGTTTGGGAGCGTAAATTGCAGTACTGTGTATCTGGGGTGAAGTGAGTTGACTGCGTTTGGGAGCGTAAAGTGTAGTGACTGTGTGATTGGGGTGAAATGTAGTGACTGCGTTTGAGAGCGTAAAGTGTAGTGACTGTGTACAAAACACAAAATACTACAGAAACTGGGAACCTGAAACAAAAAGAGAAGTTGCTGGGGAAACTCAGCAGGTCAGGCAGCACCCATGGGGAAAGGAAAAGGAGTCAACGTTTCGGGTCTACAAATCTTCGTCAGAACTGGCGAAGGTTTGTAGAGCCGAAACGTTGACACTTTTTCCTTTCTACATGGATGCTGCCTGACCTGCTGAGTTTCCCCAGCAACTTTTGTTTTTGTTTGTAGCGGCTGTGCGTTTGGGGGAGTGTGAAGTGTATTGACTGTGCGTTTGTGAGTTTAAAGTGTAGTGACGGTGTGTTAGTGAGTGTAAAGTGTAGTGACTGTGTGTTTGTTTGAGGGGAAAGTGTAGTGACTGTATGTTTGTGGGTGTGTGAAGTATAATGCCTGTTTAGGTGTGTGTGAGTGTGTGTACGTGAGTGACTGTGTATAAGTGAAGGAGTGAGTGTAAGTGGGTGAGTGTGACTGAGCGTTTGAGTCTGTGAGTGACTGTCTGCGTGTGATAACGTGTGAGTATGTGTGAATGAATGTGTGAGTGTGATAGTGTATGTGAGTGTGCGAGTGTGGTAGTATGAGTGAGTGAATGTGTAAGTTTGATAGTGTATGTGACTGAGTGTAAGTTTATGTATGTGAATGTGTGAGTGAGTGAATATGAGTGATTGTGTATGCGATAGAGAGTGAATGCGTGATTGTTTGTGTTTGAGTGTGTGAGTGTGTGTTAATGAATGTTTGATTGTGTGTGTGATAGTGCATCTGAATGATTATGTGTGTGAATGCGTGTAGGAGTGATTTTGTGTGTTTAAGTGTGCGTGCCAAGTGTGTGTAAGTGTCTGAGCGAATGTTCGTGTGTCTCAGATTGTGTGTGATAGGGTGAATGTGTGAAAGTGAGTGTGTGTGTGTGAGTGACTGCATAGGGTAATGTGTGAGTGTGTGTGAGTGAATGTGTGTGTGAAAGTGTACGTGAGTGTAAGTGAGTGTGTGAGTGAGTGAATTTATGAGTGATTGTTTGTGAGAGCGAATGAGCGATTGTATGTGCTTGAGTGTGTGAGTGTGATAGTGAGCGTGCGTGTGTGAGTAGATGAGAATGTGAATGTGTGTGAGTGATTTTATCTGTTTAAGTTTGAGAGTGCATATGCGTGTGTGAGTCAATGTTTGATTGTGTGTGACTGACAGGGTATGTGATTGAGTTTGAGTGAGCGAGTGTTTTGAGAGTGTGTGAGTGAGTAACTGTATGATAATGTGTGAGTGTGTGCGACAGTGAGTGAATGTGTGAGTGTGAGTGAATGTGGTGAGAGTGTGAGTGTGTATGTGTATAAGTGTGTGAGCGTAAGTTTGTGTGACATAGAGTATGTGAGTGAGAGTGTGTGAGTAAGTGATTTGATTGTGTGTGAGTGAGTGATTGTGTATGACAATGTGTGAGTGTGTGACAGTGAGTGAATATTTGAGTCTGATATTGTATGTGTGTGAGTGTGTGTGAGTGTAAGTGTGTGAGTGTAAGTTTGCGTGAGTGAGTCAGACACAGAGATGTCTGTCAAGCCAAAGCCTTATTATTAGTAATAGTTACAATACACACTTAGCTCCAGCCCCTAACCTACAGCCCCCACCCCACAGACCCCACCCCAATCCCCAATTTACAGCTCCCACCCCACAGACCCCACCCTAATCCCCAACCTACAACCCCCATCCCAGCATCAAACCCTAACCCCAGCCTCCAACCCAACCCTCAGCCCCTGGCGTCAAGCCCTGCCCCAATCCTAGCACTAACCCCAACTATCATCTACCCCTTCAATTCTCCTATCAGTTCTATCCCATTCTAGTTCTCTCCTCATTGGCTACATTAATCTCATGCTCCATACAGAAGTCTGTGTACCAACACGGCCTGCACTGCTGTAGATCTGTTGACTGTGGGTCTATGCCACAGCGGTAAACTTGGTAGCGGAGCCTGTTGCGGATGCTTGGATGAACCAGGTGTTGAAAGCGCTGTGCAATCTCAGCCGGATTAGCTTGGAGGGCATGTGTAGCGTTATTGCTGGGGTCTCTTGGTGGCTCGCCTGCGCTCTGCCCTGGACAGTCCACGTTGCTGTACACAAAATATCTGTGGACTCGTCGGTATCTTAACCAAGCGCTGAATGACGCACTGCATATGTTCATTAAGCCCTTGTCGTCCTGCCCGAAACAGCCGGCCAGGCATTGGATGTTGGTGCTGTACAATACAATACATCCCACATGCAAGTTGGCAAATGTCTCCCACAGTATATCAGCCAACGAATTCCCCTGAGGATGATTTTGGCCAAATAAGTTTCTCTCAGAGCAAGTGTTAGCTTGATTGTCTGCAGTGATGGCGGGAGAGGCAGCGAAAAAGTTGACAGAGGATAAGGATAAGGTTTCATTTCTTCTGAAGTTTCCAATGTTGTCCAACCAGTTAAATTGACTATGGCCCCAGCACTCAATTGGGGTTAGCAAAACCAGAGCGTTTATCTGCATATCCGGACTCCATTTGGCCTGGTGGAAACTAGTGCACATAGGGAGAGAGACAGTCAGTGATTGGGTGGGATGGAGTGTGAGGGAGGGAATGAGTGACTGAGTGAGTGATTGAGTGTGAGGGAGGGAGGAAAGCAGGGAGTGTGTGAGCGCGTGTGATTGAGGGAGGGAGTACATGAGGGAGGGAGGTTGTCGACTAGTGAGTGTGCGTGATGTTTTGAGGGACGCAAGGAGTGTGAGAAAGGGAGGGAGTGTTTGAGAGAGGGAGGGAGTGTGAGAGAGGGAAGGTGAGAGAGGGAAGGTGTGTGAGGGAGGGAGGGAGAATGAGAGAGGGAGCTAGTCTAGGGGGGAGTGGGAGGGAGCGAGGGAGGGAGGGAGGGAGGAAGGTGGTATGAGGGAGGGTGGGAGTGTGAGGGAGGGAGGTGGGGAGTGTTTTTGAGTCTGTGTCAGGGAGTGAGAGTGATGGAGTTTGTGTGAGGGACGGAGTGTGCGAGAGAGGGAGGATATGTCAGGGAGGGAGGGTGTGTGAGAGTGAAGTAATCTGTGGGAAGGAGTGGGAGAGAGGGATGGAGATAGTGAGAGGGAAGGTGGGTGAGGGAGAGAGTGTGAGGGAGAGGTGGGAATGTGAGCGAGTCTGTGTCAGGGAGTGAGATTGATGGAGTGTGTGTGAGGGGGCAGTGTGTGAGGGAGGGAGTGTATGAGGGAGGGGGAGTGTGAGGTAGGGAGTGTATCGGGGAGGGGGGAGAGAGTGTGTGTGAGGGAGGGAATGTGTGAGGGAGGGAAGGGGAGTGTCATGGACGAAAAGGGAGTGAGTGTGTGTGAGTGAGGGAATGTGAGGGAGTGTGTGTTAGGGATTGAGTGCGAGGGGGTGAGTGTGTGAGATGGGGAGTGTGTGAGTGAGATAGGGGGAGGTATAGGGATATAGGGATAGTGTGAGGGGGAATGCTAGTGTGTGTCAGGGAGTGAGTGTGTAAGAGAGAGAGTCTGAGAGAGGGAGTGTGTGTGTGTGTGTGTGAGGGAGCGAGGGAGCGAGGAGTGTGAGAGTGAATGTGAGACAGTGGGTGACAACGTGAGGTTGAGAAAGTAGGAGCGAAAATATGAGTGTGTCAGAGGCTGTGTTTTTGTGAATAAGTGTGTGATTGAGGGTGAAGGTGTGTTTGTGAGTGTGAGTAAGTGTGTGAGTGTGTGTGTGAGGCAGTGTATGTGGTGACAGTCTGTGTGACTGTATGAGGGAGGAAATGTTTTCACTCAGCGAGTTGTTGGAATCTGGAATGCATTGCCTGAAAAGGTGGTGGAGGTTGATTCGATAACAACTTTTAAAAGGGAATGAGATCTTTATTTAGGGAGAACAGGTCTATTAGGCTATGGGGAGCGGGCAGGGCAGTGGGATTGAATCGCTCTTTTCCAAGAGCCGGCACAGACTAGATGGGCCGAATGGCCCTCCTTTTGTGTCGTAAAATTCTATGAATCTATGAATCTATGCAAAGCTAACCCCACATAGACACAAACCGTCTCCTGCCAAATACAAACCGCCCCCACCACAAAAATAGAAACCAAAATCACCACACACAAAAAACTACACACACACTCAAACCAACCCCCTACAAACACACCAACCTACCCACGTACACACAAACCAGCCACCACCCCCACCCCACCCACACAAACCTAACATAACCTCCCACCACACACACAAACCTACCACAACCCACCCCACACACACAAACCTACCAAAAACCACCCCCCACACACATAAATCTACCCTGTCCCCGCACATAAACATACCACAAACCCCCACCACACTCAAACCTACCACAAACCCAACGCCACAAAACTACCACAACCCTACCCCACCACACACAGAATCCAAATGCCCCCACCCACGAGCACAAACCTACCAAAACCCCCCCACATACACAAACACAATCCTACCGCCGTACTCATATCAAGTAATATAAATTTATATGGTTGTGATTAATGCAGAATTGAAAATGTTTTGCTCTGTTGTAATCTAGTCTCCAGGGATCTGGGCAAGCAAGAGAGCAGAGTTTTTTTTCCAGGCAGGGTGACAAGTTGTGCAAGTTCTCTTACTCCGCACACGTTCCTCTGTTTACGTGCAGCAATAATATTAATAATAATACTTGAATTTGATATAGCGTTGTTCACAATTTAGCGACGTCTCAAAGCGCTTCAGAGAATATACTGTAAAGTGAATGGACTGTATATCTGTGGGCGCACAGCAGCAGCCAATTACGCACAGCAGTATCCCCCGCAAACTGTCGTGGATTGAAATGGCCAATATTTTTTATTAATGTGTTTAATTGTTTTGACGCACTATTATCAGGGGTGTTTGCGTGGAGTAAGGAAACTTGCCCACGGTTTCCCCTGACAAGGCTGGATTCGAACACAGGGCTCATGCTTGGCAGGCGAGTGCTCTAACCAATGATAACCACTGATAAACACCAATCCATTTATAGAGCGCCTTTCATGTCGGGAAGACGTCACAATCAGTTGAACAACTTGGTCGTGTCCCGTGCAGGGGGTGGAGGTGTGTGGGTAGGGGGGAGTGGGTGGGGTAAAGCAGGGGAGGAGAATGGGGGAAAGCTGGAAATAGCAAAGATAGATTTGCTGAAATTTTATCTATCCCGCAAAGCATATTATGAAAATTTGTGGAGGGAGGCAGTGGGAAATAATTCTGCGCACAGGAAAATCTTAGTTTTATTAAAGAACTGAAGAATACAGATGTTTCTGTTTTGTGCAAAAGGCATGTTGGCTTTAATTACAAAAGTGTTAGAACATAAGAGTTGGGAAGTGTTGCTGCAACTGAAGAGGCCTTTCCTGAGACAGCACCTAGAACACTGTGCGCAGGTTTGGCCTCCTTATTTAAGAAAGGAAATACTCGCTTGAAAGGGGATGCACCACGAGTTCGGATCATGGGATAAGCGGGTTCAGCTGTGACAATAAGTTGAGCAATCTAGGCCTATATTCTGTAGAATATCGAAGTATTATAGGGAATCGTATCCTAGCCTATACGAAAATTAAGCGGCAAGACATAGTAGGCAGTGGCAGAATGTTTCACCTTGTTGGAGAAGTGATAACCACAGTTTTCTAATTAGGTTTCAGCCTTTTCGCTGTGAGTTGACAAAATGCTTCTTCACTCAGAGGGTAGTTAATTGATGGAATTCTCCATTAATATATTAATAATAATAATGCTTGCAATCGATCATTTCATAATTCCACATGTAACTCTAGGCTTCCATCCATGATATCTATACAATTGTAGTTTTGTTGTTGTTATGCTTTTGTACATCACCAAGTAAATCAAACTGTGAATTAAGTAATTAATTAATTCCCCAGTGTGTAGGTTCAGAATCATTGTGCAGACTGTAAGGAAAGAGTTAATATTATAGTTCGATGTGGGTAGGCGTAATAATTAATTAAGTCCCCTTGGGAATCATCCCCTAGCTTTGTTCCTGGGATGAAGTAGTTCAGCTACGAAGACAGGTTGATTAAACTAGGCCTGCATTCTCTTCAATATGGCAGAATGAGAAGTTATCTTATAGAGTCATGTAAGGTTATTAAGGGGCATGCCAGGATCGATAGTGAGAGACTGTGTCACCTGGTTGGCCAACCTATAATCTGGGGTCAAATACTTCAAACTATTGGTCAGCGTTTTCGCACTGAGTTAACAAAATCATTTTTCACGCAGAGGTTAGTTAATTTATGGAATTATCTACTTCCAAAACTGTGGTCCATGAACCCATTGAATCCTAGGATTGATAGATTTATTATCGGTCAAGGGATAAAAGGATATGGGAAAAAGGCAGGACATGTGGAGTTATATTCTTCCTCTGCTTCTGTTTCTTATGTTCTTGTATATTTACCCAGTATCTCCATGCGTTCCTGCAGCACAGTACTGCCCAGTCTGTGAAGCGCTCGGAAACATGTAGAAGTTATCAAATGCAATAAAATATGCAAGGATTCTTATCATTAATCCCCGCCTTTCGTCTCACCCCATCTCTCCTCAGTTCAGCTTTGAGACAGTAACTGGCCATCGCATTGGGACGTCCTCCTCACATGAAAGGCGTTATACAAGTGTAATTTTATTATTGTTGTGGTTGTCTCATCTCATGCCTTCGAAAAGTATCAGTAGTGATTGACAGGATACACTGTAAAGTGAACTCACTCCATATTTTGTGGACGACATGCAGTTAGAAAGTTGTTGTCATGATGGTTTATTGAATATCACTAACTCCACATGTAGCTCAAGTGTTCAATGTATATGCTTTATACGTTTGTACATCATCAACTAAATTAATACTGTCAATCAAGTATTTAATTAATTTCGCAGTGTGTTGGCTACGAACCATTTTTGAAGACTGAGTTGAAATGATCGCTTTATGTGGGGTGGGTTGTGTGAAGAAGAGAGTGATGAGAGGTAACTTGTTTTATTCTTGGAATGGGGAAAATGACAATATTTTTGATAATAATAATGCTTAGAATCGATCACGTCATAATTCGACATGTAACTCAAGGCTTCAATCTATGAACTCTATGCGAGTGTAATTTTGTTGTGGTGATACGTTTGTGCATCACTAAGCAAATTAAACTGTAAACTCAGTAATTAATTAGTTCCCCAGTGAGATGACCCAGAATTATTATACAAACTATAAGTAAAGAATTAATGTTATACCTCGACATGGAGAGGGTTGTGTGAGGAACAGTGAAGTGAAATGCACTATGCCTTATTCTTGGAATGGGTAAATTGTTAATAACATGAATAATAGTAATACATAGAATCGATATAGTGCCGTAACACTTCATCAAAATGTCTCAAAGCGCATCAAAGAACATATTGTAACACGAATGGACAATTGAATGTGTGGGTGAAACGCGGCAGGAAATTGTGCACACATTCACTAACTCAAACATTTATTCCCGTCTTATTTTCCGCACTCGTACCATCATTTGTGGGCTCTACTGTCACGAAAATGTGGCTGACAGTTAAAAAGTTGGCCAGCAAAATCAGAATGAATGGGAGCCTCCGGAGTGTCATTATATCGAACAGGTCAAATGATTCCTATGCGTAAGAAATGAGGTGACTTGTGTTATATCGACACGTTGTTGTATATTGTACAAACCCCCCTCCAAACCAGCGAATGTATTACACGCACAAAATCACATTCAAACCAGAGCAAGCGTTGTTTGCAAAATATATTTATTGTCAAATCAAAGCCTCCAATTTACTGAGCAAACCACATCCGGTCTCCCACTGCCAGATTCTGTTTCTACTTTCGGTGTTAGTCTAACTAGCTCATTCTGAACTAACTTTTACGTCTTAATAATAGTCTTTGCGTTTGATACAGCACTTTTGGAATCTTCGAAACTGTGTCTCAAACCGCTTCAAACAATATACCGTAAAGTGAATTGAAGGTATATGTGTGGGCAATACAGGGCATCCAATTGGGCACAGTAGTGACCCACAGTCATTGATTCAAATGAACAATTTCTGATAGTTTTTTTTTAGGGATTGGTATTCGACGTATGCAATAAGGAAACTTTCCCAAGATTTTGCGCTAACCTGCCTGGATTCGGACACACGTCTCAAGCTTTTATGGCGAGTGCCAGAACTGAGATACAGGACTCTGTAAAGAGATATATTACAGCACTCAGTCCCTCTCTCTCTCTCTCACACACATACATTGAGAAAAAGGATTACGCGCTCACATATATGTGGTGCTAACACTCTCTCTGTCTCTCCAGCTATTTTGCTTTCACGGACACATGCACTGGCATAGATTCAAGCACTAACAGAGACACATGCACTGACAAACACAACCAGTTGTAGTGTCTTATAGCTCAGTGGTTAGAGCACGCTCCTTACAAGCGAGACATCTGGGTTCAATTCTGGTCAGGGTACAACTTTGGGCAAGTTTCCTTACACCACACGATTCATGATAATCGCTCGAGAAAAACAATTATAAATAGGTATTTTGAATCCATACCTGTTTGTGAGTCACTACGTTACGCAACGCTGCTGTGCTTTGCACACAACTACACAGTCAATACATTACACAGAATATTCTGTGATGCACTTTTATTCACGAATATTGATTTTGTTCACTTGATCTCCAGAAGACAACATTAAGTGCTACTTGATGATGGGACGCGCAGGCTGATAGGGACCCCATCACTGTGTCTATCGCGTCACAAAGACACACACACATCACTGGCAAAGATTGTCAACGAAATAATCCAACAATATGAGTAACAGGAAATGTCAACCCTTTCTTAATTTCTTCTCTGAATTTAGGCTGAGTCACAGCGTAAATAAATGTGTTTGTACCGCAGCTCAATAACTGCAACATGAAGCCAGTTCGCCAGATAATAAACTTAGGATCATTATACCCCGAGAAACTAGGGTATGTAATCTTCCAGTATAGGAAATAGATACTATATGTCATCCATAATAATATAAAATTGGCAGAAATAGCAAACAGTAAAACGATGGATTTCCTCCTGTTTTTCATCTCTGGATCACTGTCTCTCTCACCTCTAGTTCTGTCCCCATCACTGTGTCCCCGCAATCTCCTGCGGGCTAGACTGGCTACCAGTATGTGGCTGACAGTCAGGGCGTTCAGCAGCAAAATCAGAACATATGGGAGAAAAGGGGTTACAGTGATTCCCAGCCAGTCATACACTGTCCATGGGAGTGAAGTGTAATAGCTTTGTGTACGAATGCATCCCCAGGGTGTCTTGTCAATTGTGATTTCGGATTCATATGCAAAATACCAGGGAATGTTTTTCACAGTGAGGACAACACTCAGCCCCGCTATCACTGCAGCAGCTGTTTTTTCGGTGCAATATTTATCTTTGAGTTTTTGCCAACAGATGGCGACATATCGATCAAAGGTGAAAGCGATAGTGAGCCAGACAGAGGTTTCCCTTGTTACATGTTCCAGTATAAATAGCACCCGGCACACGGGAGTGATGAACACGAACGGACGTCTGAAGTACATAGGAACAATGTACCAAAAGATCACCGTGACAATAACCACCGTCAGATCAGCCACTGACATGGCCAACAGATACATGGAGATGCACTTGGAGAGACCGCACCTCCCTCGAGCCAGGACAACAATCGCCAATAGGTTGACTACAGAGACAAAGAGAAAGAAAAGATCAGACATAAATATTCATTGGTAAAGATTACAATTTGCTGAACGTGTCTCGATGTCCACCACCCTGCTGCCCATCGAAAAGTGACAAAGAAAATGGGTAGTGGGACGGTGGGAGTGGGGAGAAAGTGATAGACATACTGAGCGACAGTGAGAGAGCAGGGGAGAGAGAGAGAGAGAGAGAGCGGACGTTGGAGAGAGAGTGGGGTAGAGAAAGAGATAGATAGAAACAAAGAGAATGAGCGAGTTGGATACACTAAAGTGGGAGAGATAAACATACACAAACATACACACAGCGAAATGCGGAAGAAACGCCACAGTAAGGGAAAGACACAAGAACACAGACAACGAAAGTGACAGACAGAGACTGTCGCTCATGTTCAGAGAGAAACACACATCACAATAGACAGAAACACATACCAACAGAGAGAAAGGGAGATGTGTTGGCAGAGATGAAGCCACATTTAGAATATATGTCGTTCAGATACAGAAGTACGCATATTAATAGAGATACGCACACACTGAGCATCACCGAGAGACACGATGGTCATTTAGAAACACAAAATTTATCAATAAGTAATCCTGGTGTTTGATAAAGCATATTGTCTATTTTTCAAGACTTCTCCAAATGGAGCAAATACTTCGCCGTGTCCTGTCCCAAAACTATCTGAGATAACACCTGTCACTCAGCTCAGTGTGTGCTTACATGCAATGCTGGGTTTGCACAGAGGATCAATCAATCGCTCCTCTACCATTTGCCACATTCAGAGAATTGTTTAATTTGAACATAAAAAGTCATCAGAATCAATCGAATATATCCCCGTGACTCCATAGACTCCACGGGTGCATGTGAATACAATAGTGTTTGCATTAATCCTGCCTCATTCTTTGAGAGTTTTGGACGACAAAAGTGTCGTTGTATCAAATGCACGAATCGCTGCTATTGAGTCCATCATCTTCAACCAATATCGGTCTGTCTGTATAACATGCCAATGTAAAATAACTTTGCAATTGGTATTTTTGGTTAGAGGAGTCAATTGGATTTAGTCGATCGTATCTGATGACGTTTATATGTTCAAATTAAAGAATTCTCTGAATGCCGCAAATGGGAAAGGAGAGATTCATCCTCTTTGCAACCCAGCATTGTATGTAAATATTCAGACGCTCCCCTGTGTGAGAGGCGCTTCACAAATGATGAATGTTTGGTTGTTGATGGAGTGAATGTGTGAATACGGAACCAAATCTCACACCTCCCTGATTCAGCCGGTAAATTGCGACGAATAGAGACTAGTCTGGAAACTTGCATTTCATCTATTACCTTACAATATGTTCATGTCTTCTGAAATCGCTTCACGGAATATGCTGTAAAGCAAATCGACTTGATTTTATGTGGAAATTCGGGAGTCAGATGTTCACAAAAGCGGACTACCACTATACAGTTACTGAATAATTAACTAATTGTTATATTGCATCATTAAAAAACTTTACATAATCAAAATGCCATCGGGTTCACCTGATATATGTTCTCTTTTGAATGGCGCCCTACAATACGCCCTACAATATCTAACAACTAAGCAGGCAAACTGGAGGTTCCTTCCTCAGCTTTTATTCTCGCTTGTGCGCTTAGTTAAGAACTCATGTTGCTCATAATTGAATTGATCGTCAGTGGTTAGTATCACGCAAAAGGGCAGGGAAATTTCAAGTGAAAACAAGGAAACTCAAGGATTACATAAACCTGCATTTGCTGATTGAAACGAGAGATTGCTAAACTGAGTCAGGCTGCAAACTTTACAGCATCAGAGCTGCCAACCTTTTTTATTTACAAAACAATCACTCCTACAAGCTAAAAGCAGTATTCTTGTAGAAAAAGATATGTTCCCCAGAACCTACAGCGTACAGCACTCGGACGCAGTTGCGATGTTGCAATTAACCAATGACAGCGCATCTCTCTTGGGATTAAGGTAAATAAAGTTAACATGCATTACTTCCCCGTGTGTCTCTATCTCTGTAAGTCCATCAGACAGCCCCCCCCCCTCACCACCACCACCGTCCCCCATGTTACCCCGTGGCCCAAACTTACTCCCGATGTCCCCGGGTCCCTTTGTGTGATTTTTCTGTGTTACCCACATGGCCCTGTGTGTAGAATGCATGTGCTCACGTACGCAGCTTTTTGTCGGGTCAAAAAACATGTTTTACCAAGAAAAATCGTACTGCCGTATTTATTTCAATTTACAGTACTAAATACGGCAAAAACCTACTGGTTGGCAGCTCTGCTGCAAACTAATTTAAATAATGAATTGGATAAATCACTTGCCAGGAATTCCAACAGCAGCGAGAATCGGGTAGTAAATGTCTTGTATTCTCACAATCATCGGAACGTACATCTTCACTGAGACAAAATGAATTATCTTCTACAGAAGGCAACTCACGAAAAAAACAGTGGTTCTCAAGAGCATAAAACGGGGTCTTATTTAAAGAAAAGTGGGGAACCCTCCTTTGAACAATTTTGACGCACGATCCTGGGAGAGTTTGAGCCGTGTGCAAACAAAACATTATCTGCCCCGAGTTACGCAATTCACCCCAATGATGTAATTTGGGGGCAGCTGGGTGTCCATCCCATGATGAAACCCAGGCCCACAACACCACACACGTCACCGCGTGTCAGTGCAATGTGTTGTTGTTAAAGTATCGAAACCATCAGAGAGATGCACATGTGATTGTGTGTCCCCCACCTACACACAGTATTCCCCAGCCTGGAGTGTGTGTGTACATTGTCTACACAGGGGCCACTCACCAGCATTGAACCCATTACCTACAGCATTGGTCACAGCTTGGGAGGGTCAAAGGCCTTTGTGACCACAGTGTGTACAGGGCGCTGAGGTCACTGCTGTAGTTTAACCCGTTAAAGGTGATAACGCTTTCCACAAAGGATAATGCTGCTATACAATTCCCATATACTGCATTACATTGTATAAACCTGGCTGTGAAATGCTTATCAGCCACAAAGGAGTAAATCTCTAAATGTCTCTATCTCTGTCTGACTCTCCCTCTCTCTCACTGTGAGTGTGTGTGTATCTGTATGTGTGTGAGTGACTGTGTGCCTGTGTGATGCATTGCATTTACGAAATAGCTGTTAAAATGAGGTTCCGGCTGTCTGTACATACGGATGCCACAATATCCCAGCTCCCATTTCAAATAGTGCAGGGAGATTCTGTAATTTTCCTGGCCAACTGTCCCACAGACACAATTGATCACTCACTTTATGGATGAATCTTGCACCTTACTGTGCACAAAGTGTATCTTGTATTTCGAATGTATAGAGGCACTGTTAGATTTGGAAGAAATTGTTTTTTTTCTCAAAGAAACGATCTTCAGTCATCACAGAGTTTTATGATCTTTTTATTCAGTACTACATCCCAGTTATAGTACAGGCACTCCTCTTGTGATTCGAATAGTTACTTGTTAGTTCGAACCGTTGAATCTTGGAGGATTCAACACATATATACTCAGTTTGCTTTCTTTGTCCTACAGGACCCAATCAGTTAAGACAGTATTGCCCAACCAACATGCCCATATTAGGAGCGTTATCCAATGGTCATACACACTTGTTATCTTTCTACACTACAAAGTTATCTGATCCAATGGTCACACACACTTGTTATATTTCTACAATACATAGTTATCTGGTCTAAATCAGTCTAAACTGCCAGATAAACACAAACGTGTTGTTACAGAGTCACACACAAAACTGCTACATTCCAACAATCCCCCCTTTTGTGACTCTGTCACAACAATCCAAACATAATACTGTTGAGATAAAGGGGGAAGGGCTTGGTGAAGTATCCTTATAGTCCGGGTGATACCATCCCGAAAACTGAGTCGAGGAATAACCAGCTGATTCCAGCTGTTTGGGCAAAACTGGCCCATTCGTGTCCATTTCCAATTCAGTAACATTACCAATATTGTTTTGAGACAATAACCACTGTAACATCATTGTGACATTAAAAGGAACAACCCTTATTGGAAAACCTTCCTTTGTACTATGGGGAATCTTACAAACCCAACATTTTGTACGATTTGTGGCAATGGAGGTTTTAAGTGTCATTAACAAATAGGTATTAACTGCCACATTGTGCTTAACGATAGCGTGGGCTTCTCCCTGTTGGGACGTGGTTACCGTTACCATCCCTATGCATATTGACAGAAATGAAAGTATTCTAAATTTTTTAAAAAACAAACTTATAAACACACAGTGCTTAAACAATACAAGTTCTTAAACAGTGGAGCGTTTCACATGTGACGCGTGAATCCAAGTCTTCCTTCCTTCCACTTTTACTGCAGCAGGAGTTGTCAGCAACACCATGTAGAGACCTAACTTAGCACCTAACGGATTTTTATGTATCTTCTTGATATACACTCGTTCTCCCGGGACCAAATCGTGTCCTCCCTTTGGTGAATCTCCCCAAGCCGCCGACACCTGTCGAGAAGCAGGACCTACAGCATTTGTTAATTTCTTCATTCGAGAGGAAACACTTTCAAAACGCTCCCGATTTGATCGAGGTTTATGTATCTCATCACAGTCATCAACCTGATTTTGCTTATTTGAAAACGCTTTAAAGTTGCCGCCACTCCCATTCATTCGAACACAGCACGTTTTAGCCCAGTGACCTTCTTTACCACATCTGCGGCATTTGCCAGGTTTACGTCCAAAGGATGACTGTCCGGCTGAAGTTCTTTCTCCTCGTTGAAATGCTCGTAGTTGTACCCCTTCGGCCCTATCGACTTGGATACAGCGTGCAACCAACTGACCGAACGTTACTCCTTGTTCTTCCCACAGGGGCAACGATAATTTTACCAATTTTGATATTTCCCTTTGAGTCCGGCCATGAAAGCTAGTTTCAAAGGACCCTCCTCGTTAGCATCTAAGTCTGCATTTTGCATGTCTTTAGCCAGTCCCGAATGTTCAATCCACACAGCCCTGAAGCGCTCATCAAACTGAGCAACCGTTTCGGTAGGTTCTTGGGTACAGCCTTATATTTTCTTCCAGTCCACCCGGGCCGGACCTTGATTTCTCAGCCATTGTCTGATCGCTCCCCATCCAGCGTTCAAATTATTTCCATTTTCGCCCAATGCGGTATAAACTTGTTGTTGCAATTCTTGGGCGTTTCGACCGGTTGCCATTACTGACAAAACTTGCACACCATCTTGAGGATGCAGCCGATAGATGGTACGTATTCGGTTAAGCTCTTCCCATGTTTTCAATGACCCTTTCTTCGGGTCTGGCAATGCTTTTGACCATTTGTCGATTCTGTCCGGATCGGCAGGTTGGTGTTCATGGAAAGGTACCCCAACAGCTCCGAATGCCTGAGCCCCGCCCACCGGACCTACGTTCGCCCCTTCTTCGGGTCGTGCTGCCGGCGGACCTGCTGGTCCCTGTCCGCGCCGGGCACGATATCGGGTGACCATAGGTCTCAATTGCGGTGGACGGTTACCATCCCCCCAAGGGTCCGGTAGACAAGTCGACGGGTCCCAAATATCACACTCATAATCACTGGCATAATCAGGAGGTAAAGATGGAGTAGATGCATGCAACACATTTAAAGATGGATATACTGATTGGTACGGTACGGATGGAGCGCTCGATGTTTTTACGCCCTTCTCCTTTTGCTTAAACAGTTCAGTTTTAAGCTTTTCAATTTTAGCTTCCTTTATACTCAATTGTTCTGCTATAGCATTTAATTGTTCCTTTGCTTTCTTCATATCTGTATCGTACTGGGTATTACGCATAATTTCACTCCATTGTCGTAGCTGACTCATGACAATCATCGCCAACCTTGTCTGGCCGTTCCCCTTTGAGCGGGTAGTTTTTCCCCATAATTTTTGTATGTTGGGTAAAGACCACTGTCCCGTTCTCATGTTATATTTATTTTCCAAAGTCTGCTGGAACTTAAGTAAGTTCATAATTTTCTGGAAGATTTGTGTTAGTTCGCACAACATTTGGGTTTCAGACACGTCCGGAGGTGCCTGCCCTCCTTTGTGTAAAGTGTTTTTTTAACTTTTTTTTCTACCATTTTTACCATTTTTTCTTGAGGCCCTAGGCAATTTCAACGCCGATACAGGAATACACCCCGAGGATCCGAATGGGCTTCTCAAACTTGGTAATTTTCTAAAACCTAAAACCCGCTTGTATAACGTCTCTTAATGATCCAAACTCAAACAAAAGAGGTATTTCTTACCTCGAGATCACGTCTGACCGCACTTTGTTTTCTTGTCTTCTGCAAATCCGGTTCTTTCTTTAAGAATCACGAGAAGGTTCAAACAGCTCCACACGTGCCGAGGAATTTTAACACAAGGATTCCGAAACTTTATCTGGAGTAGCCCGTGTTCCGCCCTTGTTAACCAAGTAATACACCTTTACCGATTCAACCGAGGTAGACCGTGTTCCGCCCTTGTTAATCAAGTCGTACACATTTTCCGTTTATGGGGTAGACCGTGTTCCGCCCTTGTTAATCAAGTCGTACACCTTTACCGTTTCACCGTAGGCAATCCGTGTTCAATGTCTGTCCTTGTTACCTTCTGTGATCCTGCCGACTACGCCAAATTGTTGGATTTGGAAGAAATTGGAATTTTCTCAAAGAAACGATCTTCAGTCATCACAGAGTTTTATGATCTTTTTTTATTCAGTACTACATCCCAGTTATAGTACAGGCACTCCTCTTGTTATTCGAATAGATACTTGTTAGTTCGAACAGTTGAATCTTGGAGGACAGCCAGCACATATATATTCAGTTCGCTTTCTTTGTCCTACAGGACCCAATCAGTTAAGACTTTCTTGCCCAACCAACATGCCCATATTAGGAGCGTTATCCAATGGTCACACACACTTGCTATGTTTCTACAATACACATTATCTGGTCACAAGCTTCTGATCTGGTCTGAATCAGTCTAGACTGCCAGATAAACACAAACGTGTTGTTACAGAGTCACACCAAAATCTGCTACATTCCCACAGTTATACGAAAGTACAAGTTAATCGCCCTGTGAGGACATTATTCCAAGCACCGTTCAACCGTAACCTATCATTCTTGCACAGGTCCCAAGTACAAAATAAATATTCACGTTGATCTCGGAACCAGAAGCCGAAGTTTCAGCAACCTATTTCCAGCCATTCTATTGTGTCTTTGATCAGGTTGTTTTAATAACCACTTACTCGAAGCACCTAAGTGTAATACAGATATCAGCACATTTGAGCTCCTACATTTTAGATTTGTCCCCAAATAGTGATACTCTACTATTAGGATCTCAGCCATTTTATCCCTACGACGTGGAAACCAACAAGAAACCACAAATTGTGGATGTTCCCCCTTCCCAAAGCATCATTTGTTATACTAATTCTGTGACTTCTTCAACCCTAGTACCAGGGAGCCAACATACCACGTGAGAATCAACAATAACAAAATTACATTTGCATAGCGCCTTTCACGTCAACATGACATCCAAAGGCAACCGACAGGTTAATGCTTCAGACACGAGCTAAGAAATGTGGCAGAGGGGCGAGGAATCGCCGATGGGACATTCGTAGAGGAAAGTCTTGAGGCCAGAGTTGAAGGAGGCCAGTAAGGATGCGAGGCAGAGGGACTTCGGAATGGACGTCCAAAGGTTGGGGTCAGAGTGACCGAAAGCTGTCCCGTCAATGGTTGGGCGGGTGGTCGGGGACATAAAGCTGGCCAGAATCACAAACAACATTTTCTCTGTCTGCGACCAAGTCTCCCGCTGCCTCCTTAGCATCCTGGACCTGTCCGCTGCGTTCGACACAGTCGATCACGCCATCTTCCTCCACCGTCTGTCCTCCGTCATCTACCTCAGTGGGACTGCACTCACCTGGTTCGAGTCTTACCTCACAAACCAGCAGCAGTACATCTCCACAAACGGGTTTTCCTCCCGCCCTCACCCAGTTACCTGTGGGGTACCCCAGGGATCCATTTTTGACCCCCTCCGTTTCCTCATCTATAAGCTGCCTCTTGGGGATGTGATCTGCAGACATGGGGCACACTTCCACATGTATGCAGATGACACCTAACTCTATCTCTCCACTTCACTTTGTGACCCACAGTCCCCCGATGTTCTGTCAGCCTGCCGTTCGGACATCCGGGGCTGTATCAGCGCGAATTTCTTGCAGCTGAATGTCGACAAGATGGAGGCCATACTCCTTGGCTCTCGTCAACGTCTCCATTCGCATGGATCTCACCTCCTCCACCTTCCCAGCCTGGCCCGTAAAACTCACCGAACCTGTGCACAGCCTAGGCGTCAGGTTCGACCCCAAACTGTCCTTCCTCCCCCACATCTGGTCCATTACAAGCACCGCCTTCTACCACCTCCGACGGATCGACCGTCTCCGGCAATAACTCACCCCCAAATCCGCTGAAACCTTATTCCACGCCTTTGTCACCTCTCGGCTGGACTATTGCAACGCCCTTTTTTCCGATCTCCCCTCCACCACAAACCACAAAATCCAGCTAATCCAAAACTCTGCCGCCGCACACTCACCCGCTCTAAGCTTCGCTCCCCCATTACCCCAGTCCTTGCCAGATTTCACTGTCTCCCTATTCCAGAGAGGATCGACTTCAAGATCCTCACCCTTGTTTTCAAATCCCTCCACTCCACTGCAAAACCCTCTGGTCTCCTCTCCCCCCAACCCAACACCCGCTGCCTTCGCTACTCCGGGTCTCGCCTCGTCCATGTCCCCCCGAATCCTCCGCTCCACCCTCGGAAGCCGTGCCTTCAGCCACTACGCCCGAGGCTCTGGAACTACCTTCCTCACAACATTTGTCTCGCCCCCTCTCTTCCAAGTTTCTGGTCACAGGTGAAGACCTTTCGTTTCGACCGCGCTTTTGGTCACCTTCCTGCCACTGCCCGTGGCTCGTTCCCGAGTTGAGGTAATTCCTGCAGTGGAGAATAATGCATATATCGCTGGTGGTAATCGCAGATTGGATGTTTTCTATCAGTTATTTCATGCCACGTAAATGTTGAATTTCATTCACAAAATCAGAGCAGAAATGGACCACTGAACTGCTTGAGCTTGTCTTACTTTCCATTACATATTGGCTGATGTACACGTTAAATCCAAATATAGTACCCACCATTGTCTCATATCCATTGATTACATTATGTAACTTATATGTATCCAACTCATTCAGCTGCTTAAACGAATAATGCATTCTGGGCGAGAAAGTCCGAAACTTCTACTACCCCATTGAAACAATCCCTCAAAAACAACTTCGATTTATATAGCGCCTTGCACGACGGCGTCTCAGAGCACTTAAAGTGCTTAGAGTCCTCGACTTTTCAATCCTAATTTGCCTTGATATGAATCATCACGAAGCATGATTGTTCTGGACTCCCTCACCAGAAAAATACAGTTGATGTGTAGCAACACAATGAAGTATTATTATACACCAGACCAGCCCTGAACACTTGGAATTCAAAGGAACACAGAATCATATTTTGATAAGCTTTACCACCTAATATTGGGCATAGGTAATCAGTTCATGGGGTTGGTGAGAGCTGTGTCGTTGTGTGGGTTTGGGGGAATATGAGGTGTTCGGAGTAGGTGAGGGCCGTGGGAGGTAAGTCTTGCTGCATGCTGATGGACATGAACGCTATGTGGGACGTGCATGCTTTGTACAGTGAGAGAGATGTTGTAGAGGTGAGGGCTTTGTGGCAGATGAGGCCTCTAATAGCAGTGTGTACGTTGAGGCAAAGAGGTCTTTGAGTAGTTGAGTGTAGTAGAGTAGATGAAGATTTTGGGGAAGTGATGGTTGCGATTGAGTTGAGGGCTGTGGGTGATGTAAGCTATGTGGGTAGCTGAGGGGTGTGGGTGAATTCAGAGATGTGGGTTGTGAAGCTACGGATTGTAGGCAGGGAGAGGAATGTGCTGCTGCTTAGGGCTACGGACAGGAGAGGGCTTTGTGAGAAGTGCGGGCAGTGGTTGAGGGGAAGGCTGTGGTGGAGGAGGGGGCTGTGCACAGCTGAGGTCTTTGCGTCATTTGAAGTCTGTGGGGCAGTTGAGATGTGTCGGCCTGGAGAGATTTGGGGGAGATGGGCATGTGGGTGCGTTTGGGCATGTGGGAGCGGTGAGGCCTATGGGGGAGGTAACGGCTGTAGTGCAGGGCTCTGTGAAAGTTTGGTATGTTGGAGAGGTGAGAAGTCTGGCGTATTTGACGGCAGAGTTTAAGGTGAGGCCTGTGGTTTGGCGATGCTTATATTGGAGATGAGGGTCTGTGGATGTTTTGGGAGGTGACGGCTCTGGGGGAAGTGCTCATTTTGTGGACATTGTAGGCTGTGGATGAGTTGCAGTGTTTTGGGGGAGGAAATGGCTGTGGGTTATGTGAGATCGATGGGGGTTGGGGGAGCTGTGGGGCATGTGAGGGCTCTGGGGGAGATGGTAGCTGTGCGGGTGGTGAGGGCTCTGGCCAGGTAAGGTCTGTGGTTATTTGACTTCTGTGTAGAGTTGCTGTCTGCACGCGTGGTGAAGGCTGTGTGGAGGGAACGCATCTGGGGATGTGAGGTCTGAAATGGAGATGAGGAATGTGGAGAAGCGGCGACGCCAGTGATGAGTTGGGGCCTGTGGGAAAATGATGCTTGTATGGGAGGTGAATAGATCCAGTAGACTGGTAAGGTGTTAATGAGAAGTCGTGGAACTATGTTTACAGATGTGAAAGATTTGAAAGAGCCATCAAAAGATGTGTTCAACGAAGAAAAGACACGACCTCAGCTGAGCAACTCATTGTCATTAACATCACAGAGTTCCAGTGAAGATATAACTCAATTGAAGAATATGGCATTTCCTTGTGAGCTCAGCAACATCCAGTCTGTCCCATCCGAATCATCTGAATGTGTGCTTCCCCGAAATACTCTCTTATCTGGGTTTGAACAATTATTATCCAAGGAAGCTGTCTCTGGCGCAGATGCAAGAGATCAGTTGTGACAAACTGACTGACAGTAAACCCACTGGAGCTGAAGGAATCCCCTGGCACTTTCTCTATAGAGTCCTCATGCCTAACTCAACAGCAAGAAATCTAGAATGGCCCCTCAACTCAGAGCTAGAAGACCTTGAGGATTCCAATGATGATTTGGTTGAGGACAGTGAACTAACCGGGGTTAATCCACTGGATGTCACAGTTGCCGTTGTCCTCTGCGCAGATCACTTCCTGAGGCAGGCACTAATGCTGAAAATGTCTCAGTGCCAGTTTGCGTTGCCTTTTCTGCTGCCAGAGGGGGGAACGGTCACCTTCCTCCTCTGGGCCATGCGCTCCATCGTTAAACAGTGGCGGCCACAGTCTCTAGTGGGCAGCATTGGGTTTGTAGAGGAGAACATTGTGACGGCGGAGATGCCAACCTTCTCCTTTATCAGACTGGGCCGCTGCTCTTTCTCCAAATCCAAAATACTGAATCTCACCTTGAGCCGCACTGAACACCAGCAGAATTTCTTTCTACATTCCGAGATGGAATACGGTAACCTGCCACGGGAAATTTCTGATGGGCTGGCGGAGATCTGCTGGTATTTGCCTGGTGGAAAACCAAATCTGGATGTGCTGCCGGAAGCCTGTTCTTTCATTAACCTTCGTGGTGAGGCTAAAGCTCACCATAAACAGGCTCGGTTCCTCGCCAGAGTCTCCAAGGCTCTCTTTGTTTTTGTTGATGTTATCGGCGAAGAGGAAAGAAAGTTTTTGACATCTCTCGCACAAGCATCCACTCGATTCTTCCTGATAATAAACTCCAGCAAAAAGGAGCAAAAAACATACCAACAACAAGCAACAGATTTTTTAAAATCGTTAAATGTGCTGCCAGAACAGCTGCTAGGAAGGAAGGGTAAACACGATGCCCAGTTTGTGGAAATTCTTCGCTCCAAAATCAAGAGTCTCCTCAAACCTGGAGGAGCAGGGCAGCGAAGGGTGGAAGACATGGCTAAAGTGGCGAATGAATGTGGGATTGTAGTTGATGAAGATAACCCTGAAATGAAACGAGGGAAACAATTGGCGGACGATATACTGGAGGGCATTGGCACCGGGGACAGTGCATTTTATAAACAGACCGTGCTTTACTTACAGGGACATTCTTGGCAAACTTGGTCCAAAGCTGAGAAAGAGAAAAGTCGAATGAAGCATAGGAGGGATATGCCCACAGAGCAGTACAGTCTGGAGCTGTCTGAAACGCAAAATAATACTCGCAAAACCCAGCTAGAGAAGGGCGTGAGTGAGAGGATGAAACAGTTCATTGCGGCCCTCACAGAAAGCTCAGGGGTGGAATTGGGCTTCTTCATGCAATGGATGAAATTGCATCTTGACCGGGAATCACGACAAATTATGTTGAGGTTTCAATCTGAATCTAAACAGATACATGAAACCGCCAAGCATCCTGAATCTAAACAGCCGCATGAAATATCCAAGGAGCAGATTGCAAAGATAAATAATTTGGACCGGAAAATGGCGGCCAGCTCCCTGGTGTTAGAGCACTTCATGCGGGAACTTGGTCAGGTTTACGAGATATTTGCTACACCAGGTTGTCAGATGATTACAGAGAATACGACTTTACCTGGTCTGGCTGCTGATCTGATGCTGGGAGGGTTTCCTGTGGAGCTGATTGATGGAGATGTGTCCAACATTCCCATGCAGTGGGTGAGTGCGGTGTTGAAGGAAGTTTCCGAGAAGGTGGGAGGTAACCCCCGTGTGTTTGTGCTGACGGTGCTTGGGGTGCAGAGCACAGGGAAGTCCACGCTCCTCAACACAATGTTCGGATTGCAGTTCGCTGTCAGCAGCGGGCGATGCACACGAGGTGCTTACATACAACTCATTAAAGTGACAGGGGATCTGGTGACTGAGCTGGGCTGTGATTTCATTCTGGTGATCGATACCGAGGGACTGAAAGCCCCGGGGCTGATGAGCCTTGAAGATAGCTATGAACATGACAACGAGCTGGCCACGTTGGTGATTGGACTCAGTGATGTGACCTTAGTGAATATGTCCATGGAACACTCCACTGAAATGAAGGATGTTCTCCAAATCGTGGTCCATTCATTGATACGCATGAGGGAAACGGGGAAAAGGCCAATTTGTCAGTTTGTTCACCAGAATGTGGCTGGCGTGTCAGCACATGAACAAAACCGGAGAGATCGACAGAAACTACTGGAACAGCTGGACGAGATGACAGAGGCTGCTGCTCGGATGGAGAAATTAGAGCGTGTCAAGTTCTGTGATGTGATGGACTATGACACTGATGGGAATAATTGGTATATCCCTGGGTTGTGGCACGGAGTCCCGCCAATGGCAGCAGTGAGCACTGGCTACAGTGAACATGTCTTTGAGCTGAAGAAATCCATTGTCACTTGCTTTAGAAACCGCAACAATGTTCAAAAAGCTTTAACATTCCCCGACTTCATAGAGTGGATGTCTGGACTCTGGGAGCAGATAAAATGTGAAAATTTCATTTTTAGCTTCCAGAACAGTCTTTTCGCCGAGGCTTACAGTCAGCTCTCCAGGAAATACTCGGAGTGGGACTTGGAGCTGCGGACATTTGCCCACACATGGACAATCGAGGCTGAAAACACAATAAAGAACAGAAACACGGAACAAGAGCTGCACCAGCTGCAATCCACCCTCAATCCGGAGATCGGCGCAAAGATGGTGGAAATGGAAAGTGCAATTGTTGACAAACTTACAGAATATTATGAAAGCAGAGATCATAATGTCCATCTCATGGAGCCTTACAGAGTGAAATTCCAGACAAGTATCCACTGTTTGTGCGACCAACTTCGAAATGAATCCATACAGAAATGCAATGAGGTTGTTCTTAGATCTCAGGCATTGGATAAAGTGGATAAGATTTGGGATGAATTTAACAAACAAATCGAGAGTGAAGTAATTAAGCTTTTGAAAAAATGCAAAACGGATGAGAAGGCAATGAATGATTGCGAACTGCAGAATGAATTCAAAACGATGTGGACCAGAACTCTACGGAAGCTGAACTACCGACCATCCCAAGAAGTAGATATTGAACGTAATATTGAAAATCTCCTGAGAAGCAATATGCCACAACAGGGAAAAGTGATCAATGAGGTTAGGAAAGAGAAAGCTCTCTCACAGCTAGGATTGGACATATTTGTTGTAAAACAGAAACATATTGATCAAATCTCGTGGACAAAAAAGGTCAAAGCTTGGTTCCAAGCAGAACCTTCAACAGTTCAACAAGGAAAACACCTGTCGCATACGCTAGAGGGACAGTGCAAACATGAAATAGATGATATCGCCAAAAGGGACATGCATTACGACAGTAAATACTGTGTTGATTTTTTGAGCGACTTGGACAGAAAAATAGAAAACATTTCAGAGCAGAACTTTAAGATGAGTGAAATCTACCAGGCAGAATTCAAGCTCCACATGTGTGGATACGCAGCTCGGAAATTCACAGCCATGCACAAGGCATTTGTCGACAAGCACAACCCACGGAAGAGGCTGGAAGAAATGGAGCCTAAATACTTGGAGCTTTTCAAACAGATTTACACAAAGCAGGACATGGCCCAAAAGGGAGCAGAAAGTTTTTCCGAGAGCTGTTTCATGCCGGCCGTCAGAGAAGCCATAATCCAGAGGCTCGGGCAGAGGATTGTAGTTGACATGAAGCAAAATGACTCCAAAGGAGAGTACACCATTCGCAATTGCTTAACCGTGGCTCTGCTCGTCCACTTGAAAGTAAAGGACGACTCTCAACAATATATTAAATACATCAGGGACTTTGAGAGTTTTGCAAAGGATTGGCTTCGCGGTCGAGTTCTCGAATACTGTGAGTCGGGCAAGAAAGGTGATGTCAAGTTGATACAGTTAGTAAAACCCATTCTTCGGCAGATCACTGGAGAAGCTAAACAGGTTATCAGGGATGCTATCAACCAGAATGTCTCAGGGGAAACCAGAACCTTCATTGACTTTTTTATTGATAAGTTGAAGACAAAATTCGCAATCTCCAAAACCAACCTGAAGCTTGTCGTTTTCCAGCTCGACACCAAGGCCGAGAATTTCGTTAAAATGTTGCTGCCGTGTATTGAGCAGGCAGAATCCTCTCTCCTCCAGGAGCTGAAAGCGTGGGATATTAGAGGAAAGATTAGGGAGCTTACTGTCAAACCTGAAGAGGAAATAATAAAAAAACTAATTAGTTGCAGCAAACAATGCCCGTTTTGTAAAGTGTGTTGTGACGCAGAGATACTTGTCGATCACCAACACTACAGTCATCAGCACCGTCCTCAGGGACTCAGTGCCTATCGCTACTTGAATACCAGCATTCTTGTGACAAACATTTGCACCGCTTCCGTAGCAAGTGATGGTACATTCCGAAACTCAGACACAAACTGGAAGGATGTGAACTACAAGGATTATCAGACAGTTAGTGACTATTACAACTCCTGGATCATCCAAAACTCTCCAGGTTCAGAGGCATCGTCCTACTGGAAAAAGGTGTTTTACATATTTAATGACCAATTTGCTGATCACTATACAGCGGAACCTGCCGAAATCCCTGCTGGCTGGGACATACCATGGGACAAGGTGAAAGACGATCTAAACAAAGCCTACAACGTGTCTTTGGAAACGTTGTAAAATCTTCATAAATGCTATGTTCGATATATCCAATCTGGAAGATCACAACCCAAAAGCATTAGAATTTCACTGTTTCATCTCAAAATAATCATAAGTTTGTTATATTTCATCCTGCGCATGTCTCCTTACCTCCCCCCCCCCCCCCCCCCCCCCACAACACACACACACGTGCGCGCCTAATAATAATCTCGCCAATAAATAAACAAACTAATAAAATAGATCATTTTCAATTCACGACGGTTTGTGGGACACCGCTGTGTGCAGTTGGCTGCCGCATTTCTCCCACAAATACATATATTCAATTCACTTTACAGTACATTCTGTGAAGCGTTTTGAAACTTCGTTCAGATGTGAGAAGCGCTGCATCAAATGCATGGATTCTGAATGAAATCTTCACCGGGTTAGACAGTTCCCTGGCTCTAATGCTTTAACTTCAACATTCTCACACTAACATTCTCTCAACAAAAATGCCTACCTATCTCTGTTCTTATCTCTCTGACACACTCATACAGCAGTCGGTTGCCCACCGATCTCTAACACAAAGTTGCCACAACAAACCACGTCAGTAATGGTTGCCGTGCTGTTGTGACTGCACAACATATCTGAAGTTGTGAATATAATTTTTAAATGTTGCCAAAATAATTAATTAAATCAATGGTTAGATATGCTTATGATGGGAAAAATTAATGGGTCAGAATATTAATGTAACTAGATAAAATATCGAAATGACTTGTGTATGATTGTTGAAGATGTTTGTCCATAACTGTGTCATCTTTTGATTAACAAATAGGGAAATAGCTGGGAACATGTGGAGCTCCTGTAGGTCGGCGGTTAGATCATTCACCTTAGAAGCATCAGAACCGTGTTCGAATCCAGGCAGATAAGGGAGAAATCTTGGGCGAGTCTCCTTACACCACACGCCAAATAATAATCCTTACATAATAAAATGTTGATAAAATATTGGTCAATTTAATTCATGACTGCATGTGGGACACTTCTGTGCGCAACTGCCTGCAAATATACAGTCAATTCACTTTTCAGTATATGCTGCGAAGTGCTTTGAAACTTCGATAAGATGTGCAAAGCGTAATATAAAATGCATCATTATTATTATCTTTTAGTTAATGTTTGGTTAGCAGTGAATTAGTTGAAGACTTTTTTTCAAACAAAATCAAATATAATCATTGATATGTTGAAATATTCCTTAATAAATCTGTAGGTTGATAAAAAAAAATTCAGATTGCATTTTAGTACTCGTTATATATATTCAGAATTGCTTCATGTACGAGGAGATGGGAAGATGGTTTTTTCCCACCCTGACAGCAGAAAATTAGTTGTGAAATATATTTGCCACGAACTGTGCATTGCACATCCTTGGACATAGTAAATTAGGGTCTGTCCACTCAACATTTATCTTTCGTGTGACAATATGAATTGGTGAAACTAACGTTGTCTTTGGGACTGTAGTCCGTCAGAGTTAGAATGTTTCCATTGTTTCAACAATTTCGGAAAGAAGGAAACTGCAGAAATGTCAATGGTGTTAAACTGAATGGCAGGAATGGCAAGAAAAGAACAAACGAATAACAGCCGTGGATGCAAGTGAGAAGGTCAGCTCTCCAACAACATCATTCACTTTGTGACCAATATACACCAGCAAGAGGACATAGTTCAGGATCAATGGACTTTCCATTATTGCAAGAATTTCATCTTCTTTTCAGCAATTTTGCCAGCTGATTCCACCAAAAAAGACAGATTGGTATGTTATAAGGGCTAAGCAATTATTGTTTATTTTAATATCATACATTTACTTGTCTATGCTATTCATTTCTCTGCTGTATTTTGAGAAACTTTGCATTTCATATCAATTAAACTAATATTGAATTTAAAAAAACTACCAAGACTGTTTGCTGAAGGCGATGGTGCTGACATTGTAGTACAGTGCTGGGGGAGAGGCTGTTGCTGTCGGGTATCGCCGGTGGGACGGAGACGGGCTGACACTGTAATACAGCGTTGGGGCGCGGGGTGGGGGGTGGGTGGCTAACACTATAGTACTTTGCCCAGGGGAAGAGGCTGACACCGTAGTACAGCCTTGGTGGTGGGGGGTGGGGGTGGGGGGGGGCTGTCACGCTGGGGTATGGACTGTCAATATGGCGTTGGGGGGTGGGGAGGGGGAAGAGCTGGTAGTGTCTTACTGCGATGCGATTTAGGAGGGTCTAAATCCATTGTACAGCGATTGGGGAGAGGCTAACTCTAATAAAGCGATGGGGGGAGGGGAGGGGATGACACTATTACATTGCTGGGGAGGGGAGTGGCTGACACTGAATTACAGCCTGGGGAGGGAGGGGCTGACAGTGCAGGACAGCTCTGAGGGGGGTGGGTGGGGGGTGCAGAGGCACCGATACTGTAATACAGCTGGGGGGAGGGGCTGTCACAATTTGTGTGAGAATGTGGGCGAGAGAGAGGGACAGAGTTAACCTTAGAGTTCCCCAGTTTATAAAGAGTTAACGTAAAAATTCCCCAGCTCCGTCTTGTGAGCGTACACGAACAGAACAGTCAGATAAAGAGCCAGGCTCCAGGTTGAGAAACAGGTGGAGCAGATACTTCAAACTTTCACTGTGAAAGCTCAGCTGTTGAATTGAAAGAGAGAACAAATGTGAAATCTGAAATAATTGTTATTTCGTCGAGTTGAATTGATATAGGTGATGAAATTTTTTAGCTCATTTTTGTGTTTGTAGATTCGTGAGCGGTAGCTAAGTAAACTCGTTTTAATACACATTAGGATGGCATCATAAATGTGTAGAAGCCAATCGCCTGTCCAAAAATATTCAATCAAATATAAAATGAATTCTAAACCAAAAGCAGTTCATTGTAGACTGCAATAGGGACAAACATATATTTACTTTAAATCAAATCTCTGCTCTTTACACAAAGCAAAACTGTTCATTTTTAAAGTTCGAACTCCTACATAATCAAACACAGAGACATGTGGTATTATAACAAAAACTCCTTTATGTAGCATTGAGCACTTTCAGAAAGTTAGCGTTGCCAATCTATCTTTTTCACCTTTTGCTTCTTTGCCATGGAGGTGATTCAGCTTGAGGCCAGTCAGTGACCAATATATATACAACACTTTTTCATGTTTGCTCCACATTTCAATCAATTACTTTGCAACATTAGAATAAAATACACTCCTATTACTTTACACCCAATTCAGATCATCTCATCAAAACATCCATTCCCTGCTGGACCATATCAAAACAGGAAGAGTAGGGGAATTCAGCTTTTATAGTCACTCCCCGAAACTCGACCTTCCCGATCTACTGCTCCATTCCTTCTCCTCATATATATGTCTGACCAAGCAAGGGAACAGTAAAAACTACCAATCAAGGTAGTGTCACACAATTGTCAATACAACGCTCATGATTATCACAAGCTATTACAGGGAGAAACAACTGACTGATTTAGCTCACAGTTTCACAGAATTCTTAATGTATTTTCAGTTAAACAAAGCTGTGAAAGTATAAGTGTGAGGTCACTTCTATAATACGTAAACTACACAATAAAGCGTTAACAAAATTAGCTGAACAGAATAAAATACGACTACATATATGCTACCATCGCCAACATAAGCAGTCATAAATGATCTGAGGTATATCCCGTCAAACGCTTTGGGACGTCCTCCGTGTATGAAAGGGTCTACACCTCAGGTTACAGAAAAACAAAACAAGAACCGCTGGTGTTTAACCAGAATATACACGGCAGTTTGGTTACTGTGGACATGGGAAAGCTGCCCACTGTTTGAACATCAATCACCATCACACCTGCCTCACGTGATTATTGGGTTGATTAAGAGCAATTTGAGTTTCAGCCAATCCAAGCCCTGAAGTCCAGGCAGAGCAGGAGGTCATGCTGAGTGACCTGGAGAAGTGACCTGAGAGGAGAAGGTGAGTGACCGCGTCTATTGTTGGAGGCCATGGTCAGGGCCCTGGACCATTGATTGAGATCCACATCATTGCTCTGGATGACTGTAGGTGTTGCCACCCTTTACGGAATGGCAGATAAGCCGCTCTTCAAATGCAGACAGAGACACGGTGGGCCACTGCACTCTCACTAAGTTCATTGCGCTTCTGTCACGGTCTCCTACCCTGTTCCAACGAACCGCAGCGCAAGCTCGAGCTACAGCACCTTATCCATCGGCTGGGCACCTTACAGCCTCTGGTCTTAATATCGATCTCAACAATTGCACACCATAACAGCTCGCCTCCCCCGTCTTCTGTGATCATCTGATCTAACTGTTTTTATTCTTGCAATTTCCGCTCCTGTTTGTTTGCTTTAACGCTATCAACACCTCTCCTCTGCAGGTTTGTTGCAACCCCCCCGCTTCTGTTTCGCAACATTAACATCTCTTTAACCGATCATCTCCTGCCCTCTACTCCACTTTCCCCTTTGTCTTCCTTGCCCTGCCTCTCGCTCCCAACATACCTCAGTTCTGACGAAGTGTCGTGGACCTGAAACGTTGACTCACTTTCCTTTCTCCATAGATGCTGCCTGACCGGATTTTTCCAAGCAACATCTGTTTTGTTGCAGTCTGCAATACCTCGGGTGGCCACAGGGGAAGCAGATGTTTCTGTCCATTAAACTGCAAGTTCAATACAATATAACATGAACTACATTTTTATGGTACATTTTGAACAGTTTGTAATATGTAATAAGAATTACATCCACAAGAACAAGACGATGACATTAGTTGTGTGCCTTTTCTTAACCCACAGATTCAGCTTGATGTGGTGGATGTGAAATCTATGAGGAAAATAATTCTTATTAAATCCAGGAGAAATGAGATGCTAAACTTCACCAGGCTCTTGTCTAGAGACACGCTCTCCATTTATTTATGCCCAGAGAACAATTGTAGTGTCTCTCCACAAGTGAGATGCTGAACCACCTGTAAATCTCACTGATCAGGAAGGAGCAGCTGGCCTCAGTTCTGTCAGCAATCTGTGGGTCAGGTTGCGGATCTTATCATAATAAGAACATAATATAATAACAGTAACAACTGAAATAAAACCAATACTGACAACAACGATAATAATTTAATACTCCTATTGATACAGTATCGTGCATAATAGTGTGATATAATAATTCGTACATTTGATGTAGCGTTTTTCACATCTTCTAGAGTCTCAAAGCTCTTCGCAGAATATAGTGTAAAGTGTATTGACTGTGTATTTCTGGGCGAAACGTGGCAGCCAAATGCGCACAGAAATGACACAACAATTGGTGGATTAAAATGGACAATTTATTATTATAAAAACGATAACAAAATGACATTTGTGTAGAGCCTTTCACGTCAGGAGGATGTCCCAAAGCGCTGGACAGTCACTGCCTCAGAGAACAATAATATAAACAATAATAACAATAACATCAATAACACATCGACTGACACGGTCCACACAGTGACGGGCCAGAGATTAACATCACAATAAATGTGGGCGGGTTCCACTCTCCTGTCAATCAGGAGCTGGGTGTGTTGGGGGGCGGGTGTGTGTGGAGGGGCTGGGTGTGTGTGGAGGGGCTGGGTGTGTGTGGAGGGGCTGGGTGTGTGTGGAGGGGCTGGGTGTGTGTGGAGGGGCTGGGTGTATCTGATGGGGCTAGGTGTGTGGGGGGGCTGTGTGTGGGTGGGCAGGGTCGAGTGAGGGAGGCTACCTATGTGTGTATGGGGGCAGTGTGTGGGGGCAGACTGTGTATGAGGTGGGGCTGTGTGTGGCGGGGTTCTCTGTTTGGGGTCGTTGTGTGTGTGTGTGGGGGGCTGTGTGTATGGGGGTGGGCCTTGTGTGGGTGGGCCTTTTGTGTAGGTGGGGGGCTACGTGTGTGTGGAGAGGGCTGTATGTGGGGGCTGTGTGTGGGTGGGGGCTGTATGTGGAGGGCTGTATGACTGTGTATTTGTGCTGTTTGTGTGTGTGGGTGTGGGGCTGTTTGTGTGTGTGCTGTTTATGTGTGTGCATGCGGGGGGTTGTTTGTGTGTAGGTGGGTAGATTATATGTGGGTTGGGCAGCTGTGTGTGTTTGTGGGTAGGGGGGCTGCTTGTATGTGCAAGGGTGTGTGTGGGAGGGGGGAACGATTGTGTGTGTGAGGATGGGCTGTATGTGTGTGTGTTGGGTGGGACGGAAACTAAAGCATTCTTGTGTGTATTTGTGTGTGAGCGGGAGGGAGTGTGTGACCGAGGCCTGTGTGTTTGAGACAGAGAGAGACATAGAGCACGGTCAGTGTGTGTGTCTCCCCCTCTGTGAATGTGTGTGATTGGGACAGTGTGTGTGATAGAGGCCTGGAAGTGTATGAGTGTCTCTCTCTGTGTGTTTCTCTCAGACACAGAGGCCTGTGTGTATGTATCTCTGTGTGAGTTATCACAGGCTGTAGTTTTCTCTCTCTCACCTCTCTCTCTCTCTCTGCATCTATATCTCGTACAATTCTCTCTCTTTCTCCATTTCTTTGTCTCTTTTGATTCCTGAGGGTCACAAACATATAGTCTTTACAGCATGCGACGCACTCACAGACACAGCGTGAGACATACACACACACACATATACACTCAAAGGCCTCTGTGTTGGTCACCAGAAATGGCCTTGCCCCACCTTTCTCTCTGACTACTGTCTCCCTATCAGCCTGTCTGCACCCTCATCTCAACAGACTCAGGCCTGCTCCGCGTCCACCGCCCTAACCCCCCAACCATCGGTGGCCGGGCTTTCAGCCTCTCTGCTCCCACACTGTGGAACTCCATCCCGCAGCCCCTCCCCCTCGCTTCCTCCCTTTCCTCCTTCAAGGCCGGACTCACGACCTTCCTCTTCTACCGTGCCTTTGGCTGCCCCACTAACTCTTCCCCCTCTCCCACTCTCCTTTCTCTTCTCCCTACACCGACCCTCCCCTCCATCACTGCTCGGGTCCCGACCTAAATGTTCAGCGCTTTGGGACGTCCGCCCGACGTCAAAGGCGCTATATAAGTGTAATTTTGTTGTTGTTGTCTGTCTCAGCGACACAGAGAGGCCAGTGTATATGTGTGAGTGTCAATTATGTGAGTGTGTATATCTGGATGTGTGTGTCATTTCAGATGACCAGAGACACAGATAGTGTTGTCAGAGAGAGAGACTATGTGTGTATCTCAGTATCTCTACATGTGTTTCTCTCACTCTGTCTCAGTGTGTATGTGTTTGTTTTTTCTCCGTCTCTCTTTCTCTCAGTGACTGTGTGACAGACAGACTAAGTGTGTGTCTGTGATTTCTGATCAGCAGACAGAGGCCTGTTAGTGGAAATGTGTGCCTCCTTACTTCTCCATCTGTATTTATGTGTGTCGTCCCACCCCCCTCTCCCACCTCTCTGTCTGTGTGTGAGGCTTGTGAGTGTCTGTTGGTGTCTCTCTCTTTGCGAGTTTATCACAGGCTGTAGACATGTCTCTCACTCTTTCTCTCTTACCTTCTCTCTCTGTACATATCTCAGGCTGCAGAGGTCTCTCTCTCTCTGTGAGTGTATCTCAGTTTGTAAATCTCTCTCGTACACATTCTCTCACTCTGTGTGTGTATCACAGGCTGTAGAAATAATAACAACTTTAAATTATATAGCGCCTTCCATGCCAGACAGCGTCTCAGACGCTTCACAACAACAGATCCTGGGCCTGAGCCAGGAGGAGGGGGAAAAAGGTGACCAAAGGTCTGGTTGAATAGAAAGGTCTTGAGCCGAGACATGAAACTAGGAAGAGACGGAATGAGGTGAAGGGATGAGGAAGTGAGTTCCAGAGCTTTGGGGCGTAGTGGTTGAAGGCATGGCTGCGAAAGGTGGAGCTGTGTGTGGGAGGTATGCGTGTGTGTGTGTGATTGGGGGTGGGGGAGGGTTGTGTGTGAGCTGGGCTGTGTGTTTGGGGCAGTGTGTGGGGTGAGGGGTGCTGTATATGTGGGGGTAAGGGATGGGTGTGTGTGTGTCTGAGGTGGGTTCTGTGTATCTGGGGGGTGCTGTGTGTGTGGGATGCGGGTGCTGTGAGTTTGGGGCTGTGTGTGGGGTGGCGGCTGCATGTGATGAGGGGTTGTGTGTGTGTGAGGTAGGGGCTGTGTGTGGGTGGGTAGGGGATGGGTGGGTGTGTGCCTGAGGTGGGGTCTATGTGTCTAGAGGGTGCTGTATGTTTGGGGCTGTGTGTGGGGTGTAGGGGCTGTGTGTGGGGAAGGGGTGGGTGTGTTCGAGAGCTGTGTGTGTGAGGGCGTGTTGTTATGTATGTATGAGGGAGGGGCTGTGTGTGTGGGAGGGGGGCTGTGTGTGTGAGGCGGACTGTGTGTGTGTCGGGGGGCTGTGTGTGGGGGCTATATGTGATGGAAGGCTGTGTGTGAGGGGGCTGGGTGTGGGGTGTCAGCTGTATGTGTGAGGAGGGGCTGTGTGTGTGTAGGAGGGGGGCTGTGTGAGTTTGGGGAGGGGTGGCTGTGTGTGCATGAGGCGGTGCCTGTGTGTAACAGAGGGATGTGTGTGTGTGGGAGGGGGGCTGTGGATGTGGGGGAGGCTGTGTTTGTAGGGGGGCTGGGTGTGTGTGGGGGGCTGTGTGTGTGCGTGGGCTGTATATGTGAGTTGGGCGGTTGTGTGTGAGTGCAGCTGTGTGTGGGACAATTGGCTGTGTGTGGGACAGTTGGCTGTGTGTGGGTGGGGGTTGTGTGCAAGGTGGGGGCTGTGTGTGTGAGTGGGGAGGTGTGTGTATGTGTGGGAGGGGGACTGTGAGTGTGGGGGAGGAGACGGCTGCGTGTGTGTGAGGCAGGGACTATGTGTGAGGCTTTGTGTGTGGGGGAGAGGGCGGGGTGTGGGGTTGGCGGCTGTGTGTATGTGGGGGGGGGGGGGTGGGGTGGCTGTGTGTGTGAGTTTGGCGCTGTGTGTGACAGGGGGAGTGTTTGTGGGTGCTGTTTGTGTGTGGGTGGGGGGGGCTGTGTGTGTGTTGGGTGTGGTGTGCATTTGTGTGTAGGGAGGCTGTGTGGATGCGTGCTTGTGAGAATGTGTCTATGTGTGTGGAGGGGAACTGCGTGTGAGGGGGGGCTTTGTGTGTGTAGTTGCGATGTGTGGTGTTGGGTGTTTACCGTGGTTGGGGCGGAAACTACAGTGTTTTTGTGTATTTTTGTGTGTGTGTGCGGGAGGGTGTGTGCTAAGAGACCTGTATGTGTATGAGTTCTCTCCCTGTGTTTGTCTCAGACACACAGAGGCCTGTGTGTATGTATCTCTGTGTGAGTGTATCACAGGCTGTGGAGAGTTCTCTATCTCACCTATCCTCTCTCTCTCTCTGTGTCTCCATCTTGTAGAATTCTCTCTCTTTCTCCGTCTCTTTGTGTCTCTTTTTATTCCTGAGGGTCACAAACATTCAGAGAGTCTTTGCAGAGTGAGACACACTCACAGACAGTGTGAGAGCCACCTAAACACACACATATACACTCACAGGCCTCTGTGTCTGGTCACCAGAACTCAGAGCTGTAGCCCACAAGCATGTGCCTGCCTACTGCAGACCTGTAGCACAGAGTGAAGCCTTGCACACATTTCCTTACTCCACACACACGCTCGATAATAATCCCTCAAAAATAAATTTAAAAATGTGTCACTTCAATCCAAAACAGTGTGTGGGACACGGCTGTGCTCAATTGGCTGCTGCGTTACATCCACACATGTACAGTCACTTCACATTACAGTATTTTCTGTAAAGCGCTGTGAGGCATCTAGAGGACATGATTAAAGTCATGATTCACGCACGAAAAGCGCTAGTATTATTACTAGTAGTGTTACTGCTGGGAAATAGAGGGGCGTGAAGTCAGAAAAATTGCCCAATATTTACAGTGAACCAGCTGGGAATCTCACCCAAGTCATCTCACTAGCTAATTGCACACACACACACAAACTCACTCACATGTCAGTCACTCACATATAGTCACTCACATACACATACTCTCACATACAGACACTCACGTACACACCCTCACTCTAACATACTCACACCCCAGACAGACAAGACACATTGACTGCCATATTTTCATCACTTTGCTTGATGGTGTATCCTGTGAAGCGCTTTGAGATGTCTCAAAGATGTGATAAGGCATGATATTAAATGCAAGGTTTATTATTATTATCAGACACAGTGAAACACAGAGAGAGGGGGTTACAGTGTTTCTGTGCGTGTGTGAGAATCAGTGCAAGTCTAGTGTAATCTGTGATTTCTGATGCCCAGAGACAGATGCCTGTATGTGAGAGACAAACACAAAGGTCTGTGTGTGTACGTCTCTCTCAGTGTGTTTGTGTGTCCCAGAGACACAGAGTCAGACACAGAGGCCTGCGTGAGTGTCTCTGTGTGAGTGTCTCTCAGTCTAAAGAGAGGATGTCAGTGTGTGTGTATGTTAGTGTCTCAGAAATACAAAGACACATTGAGGCAGAGGGAAGAGTTACAACGTGTTTATGTGTATGGACGTATGTCTCTCACTGTGTGTGTGTGTGTCTCTCCATGTAATTCATTGCGCATGTATGTCTCATAGAGACACAGAGAGGCCAGTGTATATCTGTGAGTGTCAAATATGTGTGTGTGTATGTCTGCATGTGTGTGTCATTTCAGATGACCAGAGACACACAGTGTGCGGTCAGAGAGAGATGGTGTATGTATCTCAGTGTCTCTATATGTGTTTATCTCACACTGTCTCAGTGTGTATGTGTTTGTCTGTCTCTGTCTCTCTTTCTCTCTGTGAGTGTGTGTGAGACACAGACAGACTACGTGTGAGTCTGCGATTTCAGATGAACAGAGACTGAGGCCTGTGTGTGTGAAAGATAGAGTCAGACACAGAGGTCTGTGAGTGCATGTGTGTCTCTCTCTGTATGTGTGTATGTGTCTCTCTCTGTGTGTGCACAGCTATGTGTGTGTGTGTGTGTGACTCTCTTTGTACTTGAGGCCTGCGAGTGTATATGTATGCCTCCCTACTTTTCTCTCTCTATGTGTATGTGTCTCCCACACACCACTCTGTGTGTAAGGCCTGTGAATGTGTATGGGTGTCCCTCTCTGTGTGAGTGTATCACAGGCTGTAGACAGGTCTCTCTCACCTCTCTCTCTGTGTGAGTATATCACAGGTTTTTCTCTCTCCTATCTCTCTCTGTGAGTGTATCACAGGCTGTAGACAGTTCTCTCTCATACCTTCTCTCTCTCTCTCTCTCTCTTACCTTCGCTCTCTCTCTCTTACCTTCTCCCTCTCTCTGCGTATCTCATGATGTAGAGGTCTCTCTCTCTCTGTGAGTGTATCTCAGATTGTAGGTCTCCCTCGTACACATTCTCTCACTCTGTGTGTGTGTATCACAGGCTGTAGAAACAACAAAAACTTTGATGTATATCGCGCCCTCCAAGCCAGACAGCGTCTCAGATGCTTCACAACAACAGATCCTGAGCCTGAGCCAGGGAGAGGGGGAGAAAGGGGACCGAAGGGGTTGAACAGAAAGGTCTTTAGCCGAGACCTGAAACTAGGAAGAGAGGGAACGAGGCGAAGGGAGTGAGGAAGGGAGTTCCAGAGCTTCGGGGCGTAGTTGCTGAAGCCACGGCTGCCGGTGGTGGAGCAGAGGATTCGGGGACAACGAGACCAGAACCAGAGTAAAGGCAACGGTTGCTGTTTTGGGGATACAGGGGGTTAGAGAGGCAGGGGGGTGCAGAGGAGTGGAGACTCACTCAATCTCTCTCTCCCTCTCTCACACACTCGCTCAGTCTCTCTCACACTCACCCAAATCTCTCTCTTTCTCAGTCTCTCAGCCACTCACTCAGTGTCTCTCACACTTGCTCAGTCTCTATCTCCCTCTCTCTCTCTCACTAGTAGCGGGTTTGGTGACCGGTCGAGCTCGGAACATTTCTCTCTCCCTCTCTCAGTCTCTGTCAGTCTCTCTCACACTCACTCAATCTCTCACACTTGCTCAGTGTCACCCACACTCACTTGCTCAGTTTCTCTCACATACCCTTTCTCTCTGTCTCTCTCACACTCACTCAATCTCTCACACTTGCTCAGTGTCTCTCACACTCACTTGCTCAGTCTCTCTCACACACCCTCTCTCTCTCAGTCTCTCTCACACTCACTCAATCTCTCACACTTGCTCAGTGTCACTCACACTCACTTGCTCAGTCTCTCTCACATACCCTTTCTCTCTCAGTCTCTCTCACACTGGCTCAGTCTCACACTTGCTCAGACTCTCTGTCAGTCTCTCACAGTTGCTCAGTCTCTCTCTCAGACTCTCTGTCACTCTCTCTCACACTCACTCAGTGTCTCTCTCTCCCTCTCACACTCACTCAGTCTCTCTCTCAGACTCTCTGTCAGTCTCTCTCTCAGTCTCTCACACTCTCTCTCCCTCTCTCAGACTCTCCCTCTCATACTCACTCAGTGTCTCTCTCTCCCTCTCACACTTGCTCATTCTCCCACCCTCACTCTCTCAGTCTCTCTCTCAGTGTCTCTCTCTCTCTCAGTCTCTCTCACACTTGCTCAGACTCTCAGTCTTTCTGTCTCTCTCAGTCACTCAGTCTATCACATACTCAGTCTCACTCTCTCTCACACTCTCTCTCTCTGTGTGTGTCTCTCCCCAGTCCGGGCTGTACACAGACACCACGCCCCTTCTCCTGTGTCTCCGCCGCCGCCATTGTGGACATTCAGCACGTGACTTGACCCACTTTGATGACGCATTAGCCTTCGCGTCACTGTCTCCCAGGTAACCAGTGATTGACAGGAGTGAGACACAATGAGAGACACCCCCGTCTCCTAGGCAACGGGTGATTGACAGTGAGAGAGACACACACACCCCTGTCTCCCAGGTAACCAGTGTTTGAAAGGAGAGACAAAGAGAGAGAGACATCTCCCCGTCTCCCAGGTAACCAGTGATGGACAGTAGAGAGAGAGACACACCCCTCCGTCTCCCAGGTAACCAGTGATTGACAGAGAGAGAGAGTGACCCCTCCCCCCCCCTCCCCCCCCCATGATGTCACCAGGCTGACACTCCAGGCCATCACAGGGGGGATTGTGATGTCAGACCCGGCGATGGGTTTGTGGACAAACATTGTCTGTTTCCACGTTAGTTAAGACGGGAGAGAGGGAGCGACAGGACCCCCAGCCCCCACAGCTCAATAGCATTGGCGACACACACACTGGGATCCGGTATCACAGAGAGAATGATGGGTCACTTGGAGAGGTGTGAGCTTGTCACAGAGAGTCAGCGTGGGGGGGGGTTGTGAAGGGAAGGTCGTTCTCTCGACATGAAAGGCATTATACAAATGTAAGTTTTGATTCATTCGTTCGTTCGTTCGTTCGTTCGTTCATTCATTCGTTCATTAATTAATTGATTCTTTGATTGTCTGTTTGTCTGTTGAGGCTGAAGAGACGCTGGGATCAGCTGGTGACAGCAGTGACTCTGTACAACATCCAGAATGGAAGAAACAGGATGCAGGAAGGATGATCATTATTATAATATAATAATAATCCTTGCATTTGATGTAGCGCTTTCCACATCTTATCAACGTCTCAAAGCGCTTCACGGAATATACTGTAAAGTGAGGTGACTATATATGTTTGTGGGCAGATCGCGGCAGCCAATTGCGCACAGCAGTGTCCCTCACACAGTCATGGATTGAAGTGACCAATTTTATTATTGTGGTTTTTTGCAGGGATTATTGGTCACTGCGGCTCAGCGGTTACAGCGCTTGTCTTACAAGCGATAGACCTTGATTCGAATCCCGCAAATGAGGGCCAAACCTTTGGCAAGTTTCCTTACTCCACACACACACAAAACTAATAATAATGAATCCAAAATAACACTACAATAATAAAAAGTGATCATTTTCAATCCACAACTGTTCGTGGGACACTGATGTGTGCAATTCGCTTGATAGTATATTTTGTGAAGCGTTTTGAGGCGTTGATAAAATGTGAAAAACACTACCTACATCAAATGCAATGATTATTATTATTAATTATTCTTCAGCCTTAGAAACCTGGAGGATGGAGCCAGTAAAATGGCGGAAGAGAAAATTTGACCTGAGGTTAGTGTGTGCGCGGGGCTCAGGGGAGGGGAGAAGCGACGAGCGGTGATTGGCAGACCAGTCACAGGGCGTCCTCGGCCTGACACACATTCTGGGACAAACACAAGGCGGCAAATTTAAATTATGCTTATTCAGCCACTGATAGTGGGCGGGGAGTGTTGTGATGTCCCGCTGATCTGAGAGGCTCCTCTCTCACACAACAAGGGGTGGGGGGCAGAGTGAGCACAGTCTCCCATCAATAATTCAATATTCACACCCACAACACCCAGGTAAAGTTCATGAGACCTGACACTCTCACTGCCCCGGTACACAGCCCGCCAGTCTGGGAATGTCCAAGGCCAGTGACCAGTTGAATGACACTCGTTACAGCCTGGGTCAGAATCAGGGAAAAGTCAATACAAAAATACATTGCCCAAAGTATTGTCACTGTCTGCTGGGTGAGGAGACCGCCTGACCACCTGACCATTTTGTCCCAATCTGAATAGCAATCCTTTTCTTTCTCTTGGCAAACTAGGGGTGAAGGATTCACTGGGGAAGTATGAATTCACTCACATATCCAATCAGGTATTAATAATACTAATAATTTGATACACTACCGATCACATTGGCAAGACATGTCAAGGATATACTGTGAAGCGTGGTAATGGTGTAGTTTCGCGCGAAATGTGGCAGAAAACAGATGTTTTCCACAAACACCATACAGAAGACATGTATGTCTGTGAAACCTTACTGCTGGCTGGCTTCACTTCCCAACTCTCCCTCCAGAAACTGCAGATTATTCATTACTCTCCAGCTCATATCCCATCCGGGCCCAAGCTCCAGCAACCAATCATTCACATTCTTTTCCGTCTTCACTGTCTCTTGTTCACAACCTGGTTCCAAGCTTCAAAGCTCTCGATGGACTTGCTGCTCCTTACCTCTTTTATCTCAAAGCCCCAAAACAATCTGTCCGCTCCTGCTCCTGTACACCATCATGCTTCAGGTCCCAACCATTTGCTACACTACCCTTAGCCCTCCAGCATTCAGCATCTCTACCCCCACATTGTGGATCTCTATCCTACAATCCCTCCACTTCAGAACTCTGCTGCCCTGATTCTCACTCACACCAAATTTCACTCTGCTATTCCCGCATTCCTTGCTGGAAAGGATGGTTTCCCTCCCTGTCCCGGAAAGGATCGTTTTCAAGAATCTCACTCTTGTTTTCAAATCCCTCCAATCCTCTACAACCACTACCTCTCCAACCTTCCTCTCTCCTCACACCAGTACACATCATATTAAGAATAATCCTTGCATTTGATATAGCTCATTTCACATCTTATAGATGTCCCAAAGCGCTTCACAGAATAAATTGTAAAGTGAATTGACTGTATATCTGTGGGCGAATCACGGCAGCCAATTGCGCACAGCAGTGTCCCACCAACAGTCGTGGAATGAAATGATAAATTTTGTTATTGTGGTTTTTTGGATGGATTATTATTAGGTGTGAGGAGTAAGGAAACTTGCCCAAGGTTTCGCCCTGACTTGACGGATTCGAACACAGGTCTCCCCAGCTTGGTCTCCCAGCTTGCAAGACAAGTGCTCTAACTGCTAAGCCATAGGAGCTCCTTACTGTGGCTTATTGGTTAGCCTTCGCTATACTGTCATTGCCTTTGATAAACTGGGTCTGGCCTCCGCCTTGTCCACCGAATCCATTGTTCCACCATTGGCAGCTGTGCCTTCAGCCACTGTGCCCCGAGGCTCTGGAAATCTGTCTCACTCCCTTTGCCTCTCCCCCTCTCTTTCAATTTTCAGGTCTCGGCTCAAGACCTTTCTTTTCGACCGCGAAATTCACTTTTGGTTTCCTTCTTCCCCCTCACCCTGGCTCAGGCCCGGGATCCATCATTGAGAATCGCTCTGAGACGCCATCCGACATGGAAGGCGCTATATAAATCTAAGTTGTTTTTGTGGTATGTGAGTCTGTGTCTGTCAATGTGTGTATGTCTCTGTATCTGTTTGTGTGCATCTGTATATCTGTGTGTGTGCGTCATGTTCTATCATGCGTAGCAAATCATCAGAGAAAATCTTCCCTCTGAAAGTTCTCCTTGTTCATGTCCTTTAGGAAGCTGAGCAGATACTCCATGTTACGGAACATTTTGTTGTGAAGCCCTGGCATCCACCCCATGATGGTGGGGAAGCTATTGTATATCTACAGAGGAGGGGGCAGGCAGAGAGAGAGAGAGGAGAGAGGAGGAGAAGGAGTAGAGGGAGCGAGAGAAGCAACAGATCCTGGTTTGACCATCTCACACACACCATTGTCATCCAACCTCACCCCAACACTCACCTTCACTTTTGACTTTCTTCCAGCTCGCTCGAACCCTCCCTCCCTCCATCAATCAATCAATCAATCAATCACTAACCACCCCAACCAACTCTATCCCAAACACAAGAAACCCCTCGCCTCCCCCCACCCAACACAATTCTCCGCCTGCTCGCTGTGCCCCAACACACATGCCTGTACCCCCCCAACATGCACCCCTATAAGCATAGCCCTCCCACCCTCCCCCCATCCACCCACCCCTGCAATATAAATATCAGCCCTGCAATTGTGCTTCAAACCAGTGGTTTAATTCTGCGCTCTGTGCCAGAGCCGACGCTGCAACAGTGAACCAATAAACTGCTGGGTAACATGTGGGCATGTGTGTAGTATGATATGTACGACATGTCAAGTGGGAGGAGACCTGGTGCAACACTCGACCAAATGCATACACGCAGGTTGTCTATCTGACTGACGCACACGCACACACACACACACATGCATGGAAACCTGTGACCGTGATCAGCCGGGTGTGTGACTGACACTGAAACACACATACTCACATAAACACACACACACACACACACATACTCACACGGAAACCCATAACCGTGATCGGCTGGGTATGCGTCTGACATTGAAACACACACTCACATAAATAAACACACAAACACATAAATAAAAACACATACTGGCGCAAACACACCCACACACAGAGACACACACACACACACACAAACCCATCACCATGATCAACTGGCTTTGTATCTGACTGACACACACAGATACTCACACACAGAGCACACATACGCATGCGTACACATATGCACGTATACACACACGCGCGCATACACAAATAGACACAGCACGGACATATACCCGCACATACACCCGCACACAGACACACAACAGCATATGCAGACACACACACGGCGCAATTTTGCACAAACAGAACATCTACTGTCTTGTGAATGTAATTTTATACAAACATAAGCAAGTTTTCATTGCATCAATTCATTTCAAGAGAGAGTTAGATAATAAGGAATGTAAGAGATCATACAATACCCACACGACAATAACTGATCAGGTTAGACTGTAGGTTATCTTTCTCTTCTTCTTGGTGATGAAGCTTTTCTCCGCCAGTAATTCTCCGGAGTCTCATCTGGAGTTTTGGGTGTTTGCCGAGTACCTTTTCTACAGTTTCACTTCCACCTTTTTCTTGTCCTTATTAGGATTTGTTATTCAGCCGTTTTGAGGTTTTTAACTGTTAAACGATTAGGCGAGTTGCAGTTTCGTTACTTTATTGTTGGCTGTCCTTCTTTGAGCTGATCCTGATCACTTATACGTGCAATGGGTTACATTCTACAGATTACAATTTGCAAAATGTCCTCCCTTTTGAACCGAATTTACTACATATTGGTTCATTACTAATCTATTTTAAGCAGCAAAACTTTTAAGCAAACAATGATTCTTGTATGGCTACAGTGTTACAGTGTAAGCAGAGATCCTTGCATTAGGACTAAAACAATTCCGCCCATTTGAACCAAGTTTTCTAAATACTAATCTGTTTAAGTAAGCAAAACTTTTTAAAAACAAACAATGGTTCTTGTATGGCTACAGTGTAAGCAGAGATCCTTGCTGGAGGACCCATTAGTCTATTGAAACAAGCTTTTAAACAAGACAGAAATACAAAAATTACCAACAGTTTAAACAGAAAAACCGTTATTTATGATACAATTTTACCATCGATTAATCCCAACCAACCGAGGGGCCACCATGAATTTGCCCCTTTCATGGCTTTGTGTAAAATATCAGCCGAGTCGCGAATGTATCCGACCAGATTCGCGACGTTTCCCGAATTATCGGGTATATTAAGTGCAACATTCATGAAAGAAGAAGATTTAAACACTCAGAATACATACATGTTTGTAGCGTCTGCATCGGATTCACCTTGTTCAGGGTACCAATCTTTTTCCCCATTCTGATCTGAGCAGATGCACAGAAAGATTATTTAATTCCCATATATAAATGTTTTGGATTTAGTTTCTTTAAGCTTTTCCTTTTCCCTTTTATAAATTTCCTTGTAGCAGAGCTGCGGATAACGTGAAGCAGCTTGCCCGCTGTTTCTAGTACAAATGGACGAGCGACGTCTGGTGCTCTTAAAGCTGGAGCCTGTTGCAAGGCTTGTTTTAATTTAGTCACCGATTCTGTGTGTTCCTCTGTCCAATTCCAGGGTACATCCTTTTTTAGTGAGCTCATTAGTGGAGAGTTCATCCTGGCAAATCCTTCAATATGATCTCGGCAATATCCTGCTGCTCCCAAAAACGGACAAAGTGCTCTTAGATCAGTTGGGATTGGCAGTTCTTCTGTAGCCTTTTTCCTTTCTTCATTAAACAATCGCTGACCATAAGTCATGGTGAACCCGAGACACTGCACCTCCAGTCGGCAGATCTGTGGCTTTTTCAGGTTCACTTTAACTCCTATTATCATCTATCTAATGGATTAAACATTCGGGCGCTGAGAATGGTTTCATCCCGGTTTGTACTTATTGGTAGAAAATTGAGGATGAGTTATTGAAACCTTATAGCAACTGAGTCCATGTATATTGCTGTCTTTTGACCGTAAAAGCGAATTTGTACAAACACTACTTTGTGAGTGGTAGTCCGTTGCTGATATCTAACACTACAAACCATTCTGCCTCGGTTGTTACAGGAGTTACCTTATTCAGTACACGATCATCAATAGTTAAACTCCCCGACTCGTCTGGTTTCTTAACGCGCCATATTGGAGAACAGTTTGTGGATGCTATTTCTCTGAACATCCATTGTTTTAGTAGACTTGTTATTACTGCTTCAACACGTGGTACTACGATTGCTGGAACTATAATGTCTCTGCGGTTTGGGATCGGGTCCGATTACGGATACAGGGTCACGATTGTGATGTATCCACAATCGTGTTTAAGTAATGAAAAAACACCGATGTCCTTTCGCAATCCTGCCCTTGATTATTCCTTGGAATGCATCTGTTCTGGTTCAACCGTGTATTCCCCAATGGTACACACACAGTATTGGTAATGACCCACCGGTATAATTTGCGTGCAATACCTTTTACTGACCAAATGAATCGAATGTACAGGATCATAAGATAATGTATTTTGATGCACAAAATCGATTCCAAGTATACGCTCCATTATTGTTCCCAATAGAATCACCACGAGTTTATGTGATGTCTCTGATTTTCCCATTTTTACTGATATTGGTGAGGCAACATATTGAACTTGACTATGTCCTTTTAGTCCTGTTAATGCTTTTTGGTACATTGTTGCCACTGTTCCTTGATGATTTTCAATAGGGTAGAATTGATTACTGATTTTGTTCCTCCCGTATCCCATAAAAAAACACTGTCTGGTGGCCTCCTACCAAACATGATATGGTTGGTCTGTACAAATCATCTTTGCTTGTAACACATGCTTACTGATTTCAGGCCTGACTCCTTCAGTCCATCAATTGGCCCTTCGCGGGGAAGACCCCAAATCTTGTCCTCTTGCCTTTCCGCGAGCCTGATATGAATGAGGAGGACTTGATTGTCCCTCGTTTTGCCACACCGGTGAACTCTGACCAGATGTGACAAAAAGAGCCATTTTAGTAGGTTTCTTCTTTCTCCTATCTTGCTCCGAAGTATTGGTCATTCGTCTCAAAATCCATGCTTCGTTTTGAGTGGATTCAGTTGGATCAAAACCAACACATGATTTAAGAGAGGATTCGTTACCGTGTGAGATTAATGTTCGTCTCCACCGTCCCGAGCGAGGATCATTCAGATTATTACGTTCTAGATTTGGGCCATATAATGCATTATAACAAGTCCACAATGGTGCTGCATAGGCAATGGGGTGCTCTGTGGCTCTCTCTTTAACGTTCCCTATCGGTTCTTGGGGATCCCCTCTATCTTCCCCATTGGCATGTTTTAAGGAGATTATTAACTCAGCTAAAGAGCCGCCTCCCTCCTGTGAAACTGCGTTTAACGCTTCACGTAATGAGGCGTCAGTACACTGTAGAATTAGCCGCTGACGGTCGGGATCGCCCAAGCCATGTATTAATGCTTGTTGGCGGACTTGTTCAATTAATTCATCCAAATTCCCCCCTGCTTGCAATGGCTTTATAGTTCTATCGATGTCTCGTAATCTCTCCACTCCTCTGCACCCCCTCCAACCCCCTATCTCTCTGATCTCCTCTCCCCACCCAACCCAGCACCCGCTGCCTTCGCTCCTCTGGGTCTGGCCTCCTCCATGTCCCCCGAGTCCTCCGCTCCACCATCGGCGGCTGTGCCTTTAGCCACTACACCCCGAGGCTCTGGAACTCCCTTCCTCACTCGCTTCACCTCGCCCCCTCTCTTTCCAGTTTCAGGTCACAGTTGAAGACTTTTCTCTTCGACCGAGCTTTTGGTCACCTTCGTGCCCTTGCCCCTGGCTCGGTCCCGGGATCCGCTACTGTGAAGCGCTCTGAGACGCCGTCCGGCGTGGAGGGCGCTATATAAATGAAGTTGTTGTTGTAAATGAGTGAACGAATAGGGTACAGCATTTTGGGTCAATGCCCCATTCCCGTCTGTACGCCGGGTGGTTATCAGCGCCATTCGAAATTCTGATTGTGAATCTGCTTCCTCATATGGCGGATTCTTCTTCCTCTTCCTCTTCTCCCAATGTATACCGATATGGGCAAATTATTCCTCTCTTGAATCCTGATTGCTCTTTTAATCTCTGCATTTGTTTCTTACGTATATTATGAACCGTTTGGTCATGCATTTTGGCTCTACTGGCCGCTTGAGTTACCCTAACTGTAGCTTTTGCGACCTCAATTGTTCTTTGTAAGCTTCTTATTTCTCCCTCGTTTCCCTTTTGTTTTTGCAGTACTTGAATTATCTCTCATTTCGCCTGATCTTTTTCCTTTTCTGCCTTTTGCATTTGTTGTCGTCCATTTTCGAGAAACAATTGTTCATTTTTAACTTGGCTATCCTCTAACTGTTTTCTTAATTGTTGTAACTGTATTTGGGTGTCTAATTCCCTATCATCCTTCTCTTTTAGTTGTTTCTTTAAATTCTTATTTTCTTGCGTGGGACAAATGTAAGCCTTGGCTGTTCTCAGTGGCTTTTGTTCTTGCTGGCTCATTTCCCGTTTGATTCTTTCCCCAAAATGGTCACTGCCTTCATATCCTGAGGTCCAATTTCGCCAATTTGGCCACTTTTGACATTCATATGCTCTTAGAATATTATTACAACTGTTTCCTCATTCTTCCATTTCTGATACTTTATTAACAATATAGATTATACCGTTATTTCTCTCTCTCTCCCTTTTCTTTTAGTGTCCTTTGTATACTTTCACGTAAAAGAGTTTACACACGTTTTACCTTCACTTTTCTGATTTCTTAATAATTTATTATCTACAGAGATTATACCGTTTAAGCTATCGATTGTATGGGTTTATTTAGACTTGTGGTTCTGCGGTAAATGACGGACTGACAGAAATGTTGTGCAAACTTAGCACAATTTATTCATTCATATTTGCAATAGATATAAGTAACTAACAGATTGCATTACAGTAATGCTTATTTATCTACCTACAGTTCATAATGATTTAAGTGATTTAAGCAAATGATGCAGAAGAGATAGGTGAGAAATATTCAATCGAATGTCAATTTTAATGTGTCCTTCTTGAGATCCATAAAACATATCCAATTATTTTTGTTGCATGTTTCTCATTTTGATCATCGCAAATTATCCAGATAATATCGCACGTCTAATTTTATTATCGTAAATCTAAGCCAATTTTTATTATATTCAATTCTATGTATCCCCCTCAATAAAAAAGTTGACTCACTTTCCAAATCAATCACGTTCATAAACATACACAGGTACGTGTCAACTATTTTATTTCAAGTTGTTTATTTTATGGGATAAAACGCACTAATAGCTCTTTCAAGCTGCAAAAGACAATTCGCTTGAAGATGGTTAATAACTGGTAACTCATGGATTCTTCGTCTTCTTATGTGTACAGTACATGCAACCTCAGTTTGCTGTGACGTCTTTCGTTTTATTGAAAATAAAAGTTCCGATTTCAGGGAAAGATATCTAACTGCACAAAATCTATTTTCAAACAATACCAGGCATTTTCAGTCAGCTCTTTATTCCATCTAACAGTGATTATTTCAGAGATGCCGGATCATTTATAAGATAGCACAGATCTGTGCATGAGAGCAATGGTGTGAAGACCAAAGAGCAACAACAACAACAAATTACATTTATAGAGCGCCTTTCACGTCGGGAGGACGTCCCAAGGTGCTGGACAAGAGGCTTGTGACCCGAGCTGGGACGGGAGTGTTTGGGAAGGGGTGAAACACGAAGGGGAGGTAAAAGAGTTTGGGGTGGAACAAAAGGCACGATCGAAGAGGAAAGTCTTCAAACCGGCCTTGAAAGAGGAAAGGGAAGAGGCGAAATGGAGGGATTGAGGGATGGCATTCCATAATGTGGGAGCGGAGAAACTGAAGGCCCGGCATCCGATGGTGGGGCGGTTCGGGCGGGGGGCTTGGAGCAGGCCAAGTCCTGTTGAACGGAGGGTCCGGGTGGGCATGTAGGGGGAGAGTAGATCGGTTAGGTAGGGCGGGGCAAGGCCGTGTAAGGCATTGTAGGTGAGGACGAGGATCTTAAACTCGATCCTCTGGAGGATGGGGAGCCAATGGAGACGGGCGAGGGTGGGGGTTATGTGGTCGCGGAGGCGGGTGCGGGCGGGATAGTACACGGGCTGCAGAGTTTTGGATGGCCTGCAGCCTATGAATGGAGGAACTGGGGAGGCCGACAGGGAGAGAATTTCTGTAATCCAGCCGTGAGGTGATGTAAGCATGCACAAGTGTTTCGGCAGCGCGGGGGGTAAGATAAGCTACACATGGTTATGTTGGTGGCTCAGTAAGCGAGTTATAGGGTAAATGAAGATGGATTTCAGGCGCTGCCTGAATTGGGTCTGGGTCACACCATAGATGACGGTGTTGGAGCAGGAGCTGAGGAATTGCAGCATGTCACCCACATGCTCAGGAATGGTGAAAGGGCTGCTGTAGTCAGACTGATCGAGTTTTGCCTCTGTCATCATTGCAAACATGTAGGTTACCGAGTAGGTGATCCAGAGCAACACATAGGTCCCCGAGATGGTAAAGAGCAGGACAATGGATTTCTTCCGACTCTCCATCTCCTCGTCCCTCCCCTTCACTGATCCCCGCAGACGCTGGCGCACAGTGCTGGCCACTAGAACCTGCCTGATGGTCAGCGAGTTGAAGAGGAGGATGACGATGAAGGGAAGCATTGGATTTACAATCGTACGAATAAAGTAAAATGACCTCCAGCCAATAGCAGTATAAAAGCTGGGCATCAATCTGCAGTACCAGGGCTGCCCATTGATCATCATCAGTGGTTGGAGGATAAAATAAATTGGGATAGTTTGTGCGCTTAAAAAGCCACAGATGGTCCATATCACAAGGCCCGCTGTCCTCTCGGTGCAGTATTTGTGTTTGAGCTTTGGGCAGCAGATGGCAATCAAGCGGTCGAAGGTGAAGGCCATGGTCATCCAGACAGAGGCATCAATGACGAAGAAGCGCAGCACAAGATGGACTCGGCACACGGGGGTCTGGAACAAAGGGAATTGCAGCAGGTGGAGCTGGAATGTCTTCCTCAGGATCACACCAATGAATATGACCAGCAGATCAGCAGCAGCCATTGCGAGCAGGTAGCGGGTGACGCATTTGGAGAGTCCACACATTCCCTGAGACAAGACCACAATGGTCACCGCAATCGCTGCAGGAAAGTCACAAATACAATCGCAGATTTCAATATCTCATGGTTGATTTTGCCTGGCAGCAAAACATTGTAAAATTCTATGCGTTTACTTCGTGTATAGCACTTCGATCATGCACTTCTAACAGATACATTTCACAGAGTAGTCTGAGAATGTAACATAGAAGATTACAGCTCAGAAGGCCATTCAGCCATTTTTAACTATGCCAGTCATTCTATAAATTTAATGCCAGAATATATTGTGGTTGTAGAAATTGTAGTTGCACAAGTCAATGTCCCAATAACTAGCACATCCAGTTATGAATTCATATTGAGACGCATTATTATATGTGGAAAAATAGCAAGCAAATCACTAAACTTTACGCTCCAATTCATTCCAATGTATATACAGCATGTGGTGCAAGGAAACACCGCTAAGACATTGCCCTACATGCAAACAAAACCAGGCCATTTCGCTTCCAAGTGAGCTTTGTAACCATCTTTACTCTCTGTCCTTCACTCTCTTCCTCTGCGGCTTTGCTCCGGAAATGCCATGACCACAATGCCCTCTGCCTACACTTTGGAATGTCTCATCGAGCCTTCCCCTGTCATAATGCGTGTAGGCTGACGATGCCTCAGTGATTGGTCTTCTCCGAGTCTTACGTTGACCATTTTGCTGCAGTACGTGACACAAACCCTCGCAAAAGTTAACCATTCCTTAACTGTATACTTTATTTCTCAAACTGCATGTCTCCTACCAATGTCCGCTTCCATTCTCCATCATTTTATCACAGCAGCCCTATGTTCCCTTGGAATCCTAAACTGAATTGATTGTTGCAAACGCTGCTGGATTGCCATCAGCAGCCACCGGGGTTCCCCCTTCACCAATTTCCTCCACTTTCTTCGCCGACATCTCCCCACTCCTTTCCTCCTTCTGCATGCTGTTCTGAACTCCTGATAATCTGGGGTGACTTTAAGAACAACTCTTTTGAATTTGGTCATCCTTGACAAACTAGCAACCGTGGACTCCCACACCACCACTTACGGACACATGCAACATTGGTACAGTAGCCAACTCCACTTCATCAAATCTCAGGTTCT
>JAYJKW010000376.1:1622500-1672500 GCA_035084275.1 Hydrolagus colliei
ACTGCTGTCCAGAATTGGCAGCCACAATTTGCACTAAAATATATACAGTCAATCGACTTTACAGTGAAGTCTGTGACGTGTTTTCGTCGGTATCATTTTGAAGGAGACCCTCTGGTATGGCTCCCACAAGCGCCTCCATACCGAGGGCCGTGACAATATCTCCATCCTCCATGGATAGTGATACGGAGCCAATACAGAAGCTCAGTGACATGCTTGACCTCAGATGTCCTCCATATCCTGGATTGCTTCCAAGGCCCACTCCACATTTCACCAAATCTGCAACATGCATTGGCTCAGCCACTATCTGAAAGGCATGCTGGAACAACTAGAGGGGATTCTTGAGACAGACCTTGAAATAGGAAAGAGTGGGAGCAAAGTGAAGGCATTGTGAGTTGTAATTCTACTTGTACAGAGAGACAGAAACCCTGGCTGCCGAAGATAGGATCTGTTGGGCAGCAGAAATAGAGCAGGCCAGAACCTGGTAAATAGAGCGAGTATAAAGGATGTGAAGGCATTGGAAAGGGTGCAGCGAAGATTTACTAGGATGGTGCCAGGATTGAGGGACTTCAGCTATGAGGAGAGGCTAGATAGGCTAGGGTTATTCTCTCTGGAGCAGAGAAGATTGAGGGGAGACCTAATAGAGGTTTGTAAGATCATGAGGGGTTTCGACAGGGCAAATAGAGAAAAACTATGTCCACTCGTGGGCGAATCTGTGACTCGTGGTCACAGATTTAAAATAGTTTCAAGGCGAAGTAGAGGGGAGCTGAGGAGAAATTTTTTCACTCAGCGAGTTGTTGGAATCTGGAATGCATTGCCTGAAAAGGTGGTGGAGGCTGATTCGATAACAACTTTTAAAAGGGAATTAGATCTTTATTTAGGGAGAACAGGTCTATTAGGCTATGGGGAGCGGGCAGGGCAGCGGGATTGAATCGCTCTTTTCAAAGAGCCGGCACAGACTAGATGGGCCAAATGGCCTCCTATTGTGCCGTAAAATTCTATGAATCTATGAATCTATGAATCTATACAGATTGTTAAGTGGTGAGTAGGTCAGAGAGATTAGAGGGGGCAAGTCCACGGATGGTTTGAAAGTGAGGACAAGGATCTTAAAGTTGGTCGTAATCCAGTGCAGGGTTTCGGTTTTTGGGACAAGGAGTCTGGTGCGGGAGAGGACATGAGCTGCAGAGTTTTGGTTGATCTGCGGCTTGCAGAGGGTAGAGTTGAGAAGACTGACGAAGAGGGAGTTGACGTACTTGAGCCGAGAAGTGACAAGCGTGTGTGTATGCATTTCAGGAAACTGAGAGGTGAGGCTGCGATGGAGAAGGCCGATATTCTGGAGGTGGTGTGAGATGGTGCTGTTCATACTATGAATATGGTATGACCAGGGAGGGGGCGAGTCAGAGGGGCTTTGGGATGGACTTCCAGAGGTTGAGGGCAGAATGTCTAAAGTCTCGCCCGCCAAATGTGGGGCGGGTAGGTCCGCTGACGTGGAGCAGGCCAGGTTGCTTACAGGCTTGGTTAGGTGAAGGATACTGATGCTGCTGGTAACTATGGGAGGGCAGCGGCTTGGCTCACATTGAGCTGTAGATAGTTTTCTCTGTATCCACGATACTGAGGATTACGGCAGGAAACTGTGCAGGGGTTGGAATAGAAACCAATGACAGAGGCAAAGTAGAGACGCTGTCAGTGGACGGACATGAAACAGTCTAGGACACAGACTCTCTGGTTGAGGTGGAGGTATATATTTCCTTACCACTGATGTTAGACCATCTGGCCTGTCTTGCAAGATTTCATATCTTTCTTCCTCTCTACATCTTTTATCTCGCGCGGGGAATACCATTAAATTAATAGTATTATGACAGGGCGGATGGTTATTTTCAAAGAACATTTAAGGAAGCCCCTGAATCAACCAATAATATGCAGAGTGGCTAAAACTTCATTCTGTAACTCTTGGCCTCCCCCACATATATTCATTCGATCGTTTGTTAAATACAACATACCGACTTCAGGAACACACCATGCACAGCATATCAATTTAGAGTTCACTTTTGTTGACTGATTGAATTTTCCAAGTTGTATCTGCTTATTGTCTGGTTAATTGACATTACTCATTTTTATTGCATATTATTTCTCAAGACATTTTCTCTACCGAAATTTACTTTGTAATCCACTATAGCTCAGTGGTTGGAATACTGTGTCTCAGATGTTGGGATTCCTGGAGCTCAGTGGTTGAAGTGCTGTAACTCAGTGGTTAGAGCATTAAACTCATAAGCGAAATGTTCATTAAATTTCCAACAGCGCAAAACATTGGAACGTTGTCTTACTCTACACGGCTGATAGTAATTCATCAACAACAAAACTCAACAATAAACTACATTTGATGACAGTTTGTGAGACACTGGTGGCTGCCACAATTCATGCACAAAAGTTATAGTTTAGAGTATGAAATGGGAAGTAATTTGAGACGTCTAGAACAGGCGAACGGTGCAATATCCAATTCAAAGAAGACTATTTTATTCCTTATTATACGAAGACGAAATAAACACAATGAATCAGAGACAAAAGTTATAAAACACACTACCATATTGGTCATTTTTTTGTGCCGACATTTCTGAAAGCTACCTTCAGACGCTTCTTATTTCTTTAGCAGAATACATTATTTCACTGACTAGCAATGAATTGAACTTGGTTAGAAGGAGCACAACCTTGCACAATTTTCCAGTTAATAACCCATCCAAAAATAACACACTAACAAAATTGTTCATTTTAATCTGTTTGTGGGACACTGTTGTGAACAATTGATTGCCGTGATAAGCCCAAATTAATTTCACAATATATTCTGTGAAGTGCTATGAGACATCTAGAAGACACAAATAGAACTACATGAAGTGCAAGGATTACTTTTGTTATCAGGAGTTGCTTGACAAAGTTGTAAAGTCTGAGGAGAAAATTAGTGGACGCAAGAAAGGCAGGCTGATATACGATAGGATACTAGCTACAGTTCTATATGATCTCCAGCTTGTGGAGGGAAGATTTGGAAGAATCAAAAGGCAGGGACTTGCAGTCGCAACCGGACATGATATATACATACATATAGCTGGGTTATGGCAGTCTATGCGTTGCAGTTAGCAATTCTATGGAGGTGAGGGAAGACAGAGCATGTCGTGAATAGTGGGCTAAAGCACAGTTGACGGTTGAACAAGATTCCTAGGTTCCTGATTCACTTGGTGAGTTGCAACGTGCATCTCTGTACGCAGATGCTCCCAATGCCTGTGGTGTTCGACACATCCAATCAGGAGGATCAATGTCGTCAACCTTGCTGACATTCAGCTGCAGGAATTTGTCTTTTACCCAGAAAATGATGCCTTCAGATTATCTGACAGCACATAAGATACCGTGCAGTCTAACTGAGAGTCAGAGAGGACATCTGAGCGGTCTAAAGATAGAACCCAAACGAACACTATAATAACCATAGTGATGCATGAAAAGACCTTCTTGAAGAAAGGCGGTGGAAGCGGAATCAGTGACACGTGGTAGTGCAAGAGGAGCGTTCAACGTGGAACAGGAGAAAGAGGAATCCTGTTGATGAACAAGATATCGTTTGTCATGTTGACCAATGTAGCTTCAATGCTGTGAGGAACACCATACACCAATTGTACTGATCATGAAAGGTGTGGTAGAAGAGGAAAAAGTGAAACGATGAAGCGATAACGATTTCGAAGACCATGTCAAGTAATTGGAGTTTGTACACAGCGAAGTGGTTGGATGGAATAGCATTCTGTGTGTCAACGCCTTTGAGTAGATGCACAGGAGTTTTCCCAGGTATATTCCCATTGTAGCAGAGAAGGACAAGACAGGGATTAATAGAGGTTTTCAATATTATGTGCGGATTTTGCATGTAAATACTGGTGGGCAAATGGGTATACAAATGGCACAGGCTTACCATGGTTGCTAAAAGAAGCAGGTACTTTTTCTTCACACAGCGATTCAGTCGCATTTGGAATGCATTGCCGGAATGGCTGATCGGAGCCGGTTTGATTGGAACTTTCAAGAGAGATGTAGATAGTTATTTGGGGAGGGAAAACATGCAGGCCTTTGGTTAGCTCATGGTGGAGTGGGACTAGTTTGGGCCGAGCTTTCCAGCATGGACACAAAAGCCTCCTTCTGTAGGTCATAATCCTGATAACCAAGTGTTTCATCAACAAGGAATTTGAAGAACACTTTGCTGTAGCATTCGTCCACCTTTCTTGGCTTTTATCCATTGATTATCTATCCAGCTTTTATAAAAGATACAGTCTATCAGTTTCAATGATTATTCTTTCATCCAATCTTTGGTCAATTTAACCAAACCTGAATTCAAGGATTCTATCCCCTCAACCAATATGGTTGTTATTCTCTGTATCTTTTCAATCGCTGTAATATCCAGTTTACGTTGTGATGAGCGGAATAGCAATAAGATAAATTGTGAATATACATTTCAAGTTAAGTGGTCGTGCCAATGCGATGGACAATCAGTGTTCCGACCCATGCTGCTACTGTCAAGATTAGGGAGGATGGACTATGGCAGGGATGAAACGTGTCGACCAAATGCATGGACACAAAATGGATGTGTTTTAATGAGGATAAGGGAGCAGTAGAGCAGAAGATTCTGCGGGATAGAAGCTGAAGACTCGAATGGCAATGTTGGTGAAGCAAAGTGAAGGTCATGAAGCAGGAAGGAGCCAGCTGACGCAATGGACGCGTTGGTAGGGTGTTATGGGGTGACAGATGTAGGTGGGAAGAAGGGCATGGAGCACCATGGTATGTACTCCGGACGTGAACAACAACAAAATTACATTTTCGAGCGTATTGCACGATGGGCGGACGTCTTGACGCGCTAAACAATCAGATCGAAACCCGAGCAAGTGGGGGAAGGATCGGGGTAGGGGGAAGGTGTATGAGAGTAGGAGATGGGGAAGTGTTAGGAGGGCAGCAGAAGACACGGTCGAATAAGACGGTCTTTAGACCGGCCTTGAAGAATGAAAGAGAGTCGAAGGAATTGCGGGATGGAGTTCGATACTGTGGGAGCAGACAGGCTGAAATCACGGCTACCGATCGCACGGCGGCTAGGGCAGTGGACGTGGAGCAGGGAAGAACCTGCTGATTGGAGGGGACGGGCAGGCTGATAGAGAGACAACAGGTCATAGAGATAGGCGAGGGCAAGGCCGCGAACGGCCTTGAAGGTGAGGACGAGGATCTTGAATTCGATACTCTGTGTGATGGGGAGCCAGTGTAGATGGGCGAGGGTGGGATACTCTGTGGGATGTGGTTGTGTAGACCAGTGCGGGAGAGAACACGAGCTGCAGAATTCTGAATGATCTGCAGCCTGTGAATGGAGGAGGTAAGAAGGCCGATAAGTAGAGAGTTCCCGTAGTCGAGCCTAGATGTAACGAAGGCGTCTATGAGTGTTTCATCAGCAATGGGGGGTGAGCCAGTGGTGGAATCTGGCAATGGTACGGATGTGGTGAAAGGCTGTATCGGTCATAGCGCGGCTTTAAGGGAGGAAGGACAGTTCGGGATCAAACAAGACGCCAGACTCCTGATTGGCTTCGATAGGTGGAAAGAGCAGCCTGGAATGCTGTTGTTGACAGCGCCTGAGGTGCGGAGGTGCTGATGCGAGCCGATCAGATGGGCCTCCTTCTTGGTGACATTAAGTTGCTGGAAATTGAAGGGAATTCAACGGCTCCATAAATATAATTACGTTGTTGTTGTTTTTGTTTGAAAGGACATTGAAAGTGAGTACCAGGATCTTGAAATACATGACCTACCATTGCCACTATGGAACACTCAATCCTTCTCCACTTCATCTCCACTCACTGTCTCGAATGTTCTGGTAATGTGAAATAAATAATATATGTTATTTTGTTGTTCTTCAATCAATTTATCCCTGGAGTTAGTGACAGGCAGCACGAAAAAACAATCGAGCACAGAGAGTGAAATATCACAAGACTACACGATTTAGGGTAAATGGGGTAAATTTGCACGTGTACGTGGATGACACTCAACTCTATCTCTCCGCTTCCATCCTCAACTCCAACATTCCCGGTCTCCTGACGGACTGCCTATCTGACATGGAGTCCTTGTTACAAATAATGAATTGGTCCCAATATATATTTATATTAGAAGCTTAGGTAAAAAACTGAGATGTCTGTAGAGTTGCACAAACCAGCTCTGACTGTAAACCAAACTTGAATGTCGCCAGATTGGCGTTTAAACAGATATCGTGAGCGTGAAATGCAACGAACAGAAAACATGTCCAGTTGAATATATCAGAGGAGCTAATCTATCTGTTCATAAAAGTGGGAAGTTGTAGGATAAGTGAAGTGGCAAACGAAACAGGACAAGATAAATTGGGATGTATTTAAAACAAGATATATTGAGAAAACAGGGCAAGGATTATCAAGAATTGGGAGAGACAAGGATGACCAAAAAGGGAATAGCTACATGTAAAATTATTTATATTTAATATAAGCGAATCTGGTGGAGAAGTATAAAGATAGCAAGGAACGAGTGATCAACACAACAGTTGGGTAATGTCTCGAGTTTGAAGCAGAGAACTATAACCAGTCGATGTTGCCCAGAACTATGGTTTCATTTGTTTTATTTTATACGCATGTAAGAGTCGGTTATAGAAAAAGCACCTGCCCATACGCTCAGAGAATATCCTAGAGAGCACGAGAGAGGAGATTTTGTATTCTATATGTCCCGAGTTAGTTATCTATGATTGAAGATTTCTGTATTCTATAATAAGTATGTAATTGTCCGTAGTGTTATTAATGAAATTATGTAGTTTGGTACGAACCTCGAGGATTGGAAATCCAAACAACTACACACATCATCATCCCCAAACTCCTATTTATCTCCAAGGCACTGAAACGAGTTGCTGCTTCTCAGCTTTGCTACTTTCGCTCTCTCCACCCGCTCTTTGAACCTCCACAATCCTACTTCTGTGCTGTCCACTGCATGAAGACATCCCTGATTTAAAAAAAATCTTCTCATCACAAAATGTAATTTCTAGTGTTCATTGTCCTGCTCGACCTCTCTGCTGACTTCGATAATGTCGACCACTCCTTCGTCCTACACCACCTCAGCTCCCAGTACAATCTTTAAAGATGTGCCCTTGCTTGGTTCCACACTTACCTTTCCCACTGTCTAAATTTGGTCTCCAATATTCGCTTCGCCCTCCTCGTCTACTGTCCCTGCTCGACCCTCCCACCGCTTCCCTCTGTTCCATTGGTCGATATTGTCGACCACTCCTTCGTCCTACACCACCTCAGCTCCCAGTACAATACAATACGTGATGTGAGTTTATCCCATTTTCAATTTTTAATTAGACGTTTCTCTACATATTTCTCTGCAGTGGAGTGGGTAACAATTTCCTCTCACACACTCCCAGGTTTGAAATCATCTGGACACATTCTTCCCTTACTTTCAATAGAAAATCTAAAAATTTTGTCCAGGTCAAAATGAGACCTCTCCAACAAGTAAGTTGAAGTGAAAAGTAAAAAAACAATGAACCCAGTAACAGAAAGTATTTTACACAGCGAATTCACGTCCTGACAATATATTATTTTCTCAATGAATTTAACTGGAGTGCGTGTAACTTACTTTCCTGAACTGTTTGCATTTTCTTGTCAGTTAAGCATATTATTGGTTTTGAAAATATATTGTCTCTCAATTACTATTTTATTTATTGCGGTATGAGGTGCAGGTGTATTGTGTTCGTCATCGGATTATTTTGTCATGTTACGGAATCCCGTATCTTAGCCGTTGGGTCTATCGCCTTACAAGAGGAAGACCTGGCTTCGAATCCTGGGAAGACACATGACTAAGAACTCAGTCTGATCCACAATCAAGTAGATCTTGCGACAAGTTTTGGACTAAACGTTGAAGAGAACAAGATAAGAGGATTTCTGAATGGAGAATTAAATGCCGCGATGCTTACCCGTTGATGGAGGGACAAATAAAACTGGTTCCCAATTAATTTGTAATTTAGAAACTTTTTCTCACTTTCCTAATACGTAGCACAACGTTCTCAAATGTTAGAAGTCTTAGAAACACGCATATCCCCTTTAGAAAACAAATGGGGGAACGTAGCTTTCCGACACAGAAAATGGTTGGATTTGGAACAATCTGATTGGAATTACACAGGCAAGTATTTGCATTTGTTGCCGCGTTCTTCCCACAAATATGCAATCGGTTCTCCTGCTATCCTTCTCTAACTACGAATACCCCCGCCACAACCTGCCCTTGTCCATACCACTTTCCCCCCTTTTTATCTCTCTTTTTCTTCTCCCTACCCGGACACCTACACCCACCCAACCCGCTCCGCTGCTCTGGTCTCTACCTATGGAAGTTGCTGTATTCTGTGAGACGTTGATAAGACGTGATCAACGCTATATAGATGCAAGGATATTTATTATTATTTGCTTTGCTCCATTCATGAAAATTTAGTAGACCGCACAGCAGGATTTGAGCTTCAGAAACGCTGGCTGTGGAAGTGAAATGTTGTTTCATTTCCCTAGTTCTGATCACATGCTGAGGACATATGCAGGACAGTGCAACAATAAATTTACTTTGCAATAATCCGAACCCTCCTTAGGTTTCCTGCAAAACGAAATGGCCACACATGAGCGTTCAGAAAGTAGCTAAAGGGAAGTGGAGCTGAGAGCATGCAGTTTGACTGAATTTCTGCTATTCGTATGAAACTAAACTTCCGCATGCGGGACTTTGCTGTTCTTGTGACGTCTTAGGCGCAATCACCTGCTATCCCGAACAGGAATGAAGGTTAGAGAACGAAGGATGCAATATCCGCAGCACAATTTCGCACAACATGCTTGGGAGGTGTGTGGGCTTCACAGGCGGATGTAGGGGGGCAGTGATGGTTTCGACTATTAACTGACTGAGTGAAATTCAAGACCTTGATATTAGGAATGATGTGTCAGGGATCGGTTGGGACAATATGATGGCGTGACCTTAACGAAGGAGCGAGTATACCTTGAACTCAATCCCCTAAAACATATGGAGCCAAGGCAGCAGAGATAGGAAGGGGTGTGGAAAGTTGGGCGCGACGTGGGAACAGATGTTTCGATATAAGCCTCACAGTTTGTGGCACAAATCAAATACATTGCACAAACTATTGCCTCATCAGTTATGTTTCGGGATGGCATTTTCTCATTCTGGCATCAGTGAGTGAATGTATTAAAGTTAAGGGATATTTAGCTGTTTTTTTCAATTCCTCTCTGAATTTCGCCTGGGTCACAGCATAAATACACATGTTAGTACAGCAACTGAGAAGTAGTAGCATGGATCCGGTTTCATACAGAACATAGACTGGATCATTATTTCCCGTGAAAGAAAAATACTTTGCAGTTTGTCTATATATGTAATATACAATATAAGTCATCCATAGAATTATATAACTTCCTGATATAGCAAACATAATTGCAATGGATTTCTTCCTGTTGATAATCTCAGGGTCATTGTTGATTTCAGTGTTGTTGGTGAGCAGACTCCTGCGGACACTGTTTGCCGCTAAGATGTATGTGATGGTCAGAATGTTCAACAACAAAATCAGAACGAACGCAACACAAGGGGTTATTATGGTGTAAGACCAGGAATAAGCTTCCCAGGCAAGTGAATTATAGAAACTTTCCTTTGGCTTACAGAACCAAGGTAAATTATTAATGATATACCAAGGATCAAACGTAAAATACCAGGGAATGTTTCTGAAACAGCTCAGAGAGCAAACTGTTCCAATCACCACAGCCGCCTTTGTCTCGGTGCAGTATTTCATTTTCAGGTTCTGACAGCAAATGGCTACAAAGCGATCAAAAGTGAAGGCCACTGTGAGCCACACAGAGCAGTCAGCGGCTCCACAAAACATACATGTTACCAACGAACACACTGGGGTGAGGTCCAGGAAGCAAACTGGGAAATAAAGATAATTCAGTCGACTCAATATCACGTCGCTGATGATAACGAAGAGATCGGCCGATGACATGGAAATCAGGTAGTAAGTGATGCATCTGGTGAGACCGCACTTTCCCCGGGATAGGATCACAATCGCTGTTATGTTAACTGTAGGGAAGGAAGGGAGATACAAGTCAGCAAGTGTCCTCTTTGCCTCAGAAGTGTGACGTGAATTTGATACATGAATGTATCAAACGTTCAAAACAATCAATATAATACATATAATTGATTAGTTCACCACCAATGTTTGTCTGAACCCGTTCGTCTTTCGAAACACATGTTCACGCTTTCCTTAGACACATGGTCGATGATATATTAACAACTAAATTTTCCAAATTCATTCTCTCATCTAGAAATAAAATACCAGTGTCTATTCCTATGAACCAAATGTGTTATGCAGAAATTCATTTCATGTGATTTTCATGTCAGACCAGCGTTCGCTAAAGCCCATCTTCGGGCTATGAACTTACAGTGTTTTCGCTCACTGCAACCCAGAGCTAAGTGACTGCTGTACTTTCTGTGGTCTGATGAATTCTTAAAATGAAGTTCTATCTACATGTTGATTTAAAAATAATACAGTATTATTATTAAAAATGGAAGGGAATTCACCCGTTGTCCCGGCCAGTGTTCCAGTAACTGAAACCGATCATTTATTCTTCAGCTACTGCATTCATCTACAAATTACACAATCACTGGATGATTCAAAAAATACATAAAATTTCTTCGAGAAATCCTCCTGTTTTGTTTAACACATTCGTTTCTTAAAAAACAAGATCCATCAAAGTGAAATGCAGTGCAGGAGAAAACAAGCTGCATTTACCCCGACCAAATTTCTTGGAGAAGTCCTCCTGATAGGAAAGTTGTTTTGTGTAACACATTCTTTTCTAAAAAAAACCGAAATCTATAAAAGTGAAATGCTGTATAGGAACAAATAGCTGCATTGACACCGTCATAGCATAGTCCAAAATGTCACTGAATATTTCTTCAAGTATATTCACCAGATCATTTTAATGTTATGTACTGTTCATTGGGTTTCCCAATGTAATCAAATAAGATTAGTTTTCAAGTATTTGAATTTAATTAATTCCATCAATTTTCTGACTTTGACTTCTCGTTTTATTGCCCCGAAGATGTTCCTCTAATCCAATGCAGAAATAATTGGAAATTATTTAATACGTCTTGCTGGATAGAATGTAAACTGAAACATTATATTCTAAGCCTAACAATGTTCCAATTAATGCAATTACGAATTTCCATCAAACAAACGGCAACACAAAAATGTGCACAAACAATTAGATGTGATTTAGCTCTAGCGCTACATTGACAAGTCTATCACAAGTGATGGGATTTCCGATCACGAGGTTCAAAGTATGACTCGACTATCCCATCCAATATTACAGGTGATCATAAATAGAGTGGGTACAAGATGCATTAAGTTTTATAACATAGGTGACTAAAGAATGATACTACCAGTTGTAGCCATCAGCCATTGAACACCACCTTCTCCTCTACTCTGGATCTCTCAAACTTCATCTCTATCTCTGTGTCTCCGTTCATCTTTCTTTTTGTTCTTCTTCTAGCGTTCCTTACCCAACTGTGCACTAGCTAAACCCTTTTCCCATGTGCTCCTTTCTTCTGGTGTGGCAATGTGCTCCGGTGTGTATTCTCTTCGTCGAAATTAAGAGATTGATTAGATTAGGTCAGACCTGGTGTCTGTCTATTCTATTTTTCTGAAGTCATTAGTAATTCGTTGACCAAAAAGGATGTTTATCTCTTATCAATACGTCGTGATGTTACCATGAGTTTCTGTGTTAAACAATCTTCTCATTCTTTGGAGTTTTTGAGAGTAGCTTGCTTTTGGTTGATGGGGTTTGCTTGATAGGTACTGAGCAAATCTCAAGAGTTATTATTGAATTGACAGTGGAGCGCAAACGATTCTACCAAGTACCAACCCGTACCTTGTTTCGTTACCTTTAGGGGAAGGTGTGCTCTCTGGTGATCATAGAGAAGTGAGCATCTCTCTGTGAGCCTGACCCTTTCCAAGGCTCATTTCTTTCCAAGAATTCCTTCCAACCACAGAGAACCAGATGTTGTTTGACCCATGACTGTCAGTAGTTTATACATTTTGTAATTATCCGTTACTTATTCAATTATATTTAGGCTACCATTTCTATATTCTAGCAATATGATTAGAAGTTTGAAGAGGTATTGCGATAAGGTAGATCAGCAAAACTGTATGCAAGCTTGTACAAACATGATGGGCCAAAGAGACTCCTTTATGTTGTACATATCTGCAATTGTATGAAAACCTCAGGCAAATATTAACTAACAATGTAAATTATATTATATGAAGATCTACATCTTTTCTATTATATAGCGTTCAGAACATATGATACTGGTGAATTTACTTAAGGTGTAGAATCTACTTGTCCGTTGATTCAACTGTGTATTTAAGATGTGTACATTTAAGATAACACCAAGCTGATATCCTAAGAAAAATAGAGTTTATTGCTGTCCGTATATGACTATAACTGAAACACGGATATAAGTTCAGTACATTTTCTGATAGTCTGAATAATTGATATTCCAAACAGTGGTTTTGTGAAGACATACCTGGAACACCAACAACAGCCAGAATAGGATAATAAATATGCATTATCTGGAAGATTGTATCTGGTTGATACACCTTCTCTGAAGAAATGTGATATCTCTTCATGGTGTGTTAACAATAGGGTGGACTGACACTAAGGCATTAGAAAGATTCTGATTTATACGAGATGGAAGTCCCAGCAGTCGCAATTCCCAGCACAAATCCTGTAGCTACCTCACCAACATAATCCCCAGTTAATTGAACACAAATTTCTTCAGGGTGAAAGTGTAAACAGGGTTTAGCTGGATCGTAGATGAAGCGCTTACCAATGGAGTAACAGCATCTAGTCTATCCTCTGTGGTGATGTTCTTTAGCTTGCTCCTCAGCCCGGCATATGTGCAGTTCTTCAGACCAATGTAGAAGTAATTGGATGCTTCAAGTTCAATTAATACCACTCTACATCTACATCAATCTTTCACTGCTTTCATTCTTCAGTGAACCAAATTAACAAAATGAATAGTTGTTGAATTTTATCAACCTGTGTTTCATGCTCGTGGTGTCTCATGGTTTAGCAGTGGATGCATTTTCAATTTTAGTGTATTTTCTTAGCGAGTTATCTTTCAAGTTGCAAATTTAACTGCAGTGTCAAATGCCCAAATTAAATATCTCAAAAAGCGACATTTTCATTCCCATAACCAACGAGGCCTAATAATATACAAATTAGAAATTCACATTGGCTAAGCTCCCCTCCTCCATCCTACCCCCTCTCGCTCGAAGGATAACAGCAATAAAATTATATTTGTGTAACTACTTTCCCAAAATTTGGATGTCCCATAACAGACGTACCATAGCTTTGCATTTCAATCTTTAGTTATTTTCAGTGAGTCGGCAGCTGTGAGGGTGCTCTGCCGTATTTATCTGGATTTAGTGCAGCACTATATTTGAATTATTTTTAACGGTATAGATATATCAATAAACAAAAGATGTTGACTAGTTATATTTTGAAATGATTCAAAGATTCCTGCCAAAGACATTCACAGTTTGAAATAAAGCGTTTGTGCTAATCCAAGGCTTCTTTTGATTGACAAATGTATCATCGGTTACAGCACACGACTTGCAAGCGAAAGACGTGGTTTCAGTTGTATGCCAGAAGAAACCTTCAGAAATTTTCCTTACTTCACATAACTGACAAATGTCTACTGAATAAAAATATATATTTAAATATTGTTAATTTGATAGAATCATAGAATTGTACGACAAAATACTGAGCCATTCGGCCCATCTAGTCTGTGCCGGCTCTTTCAAAAGAGCAACTCAATCCCACTGCCCAGCTCTCTCCTTAACTAAACATACCTGTTCTCCCTAAATAAAGATCTAATTCTCTTTTAGAAGCTGTTATCGAATCGGCCTCCACCACCCATTCAGGCTACGCTTTCCAGATTCGAACAACCCGCTGAGTGACAAAATTCCTCCTCAGCTCCCCTCTGTTTCGTTTTGAAACTATTTTGAATCGGTGACCACGAGTCAAAGATTCGCCCACCAGTGGAAACAGTATTTCCTTTGTCACCCTGTCGAATCTCCACATGATTTTATCAAGTTGTATTGGGTCTCCTCTAAACCTTCTCTGTTCCAAAGAGAATAAACGTATCTTATCTAGCCTTTTCCCGTAACTGAAGTCCCTCAATCCTGGTTCCATTGTAGTAAACCTTCTTTGCACCCTTTCCAATGCCTTAACATCCTTTCTATGGTGTGGTGACTAGAATTGGATACAGTACTCTAGTTGAGGCCTAACCAATGTTTTATACAGGTTAGTCAGCACTTCGTGACTTTTGCACTCTATATCCATATTTATAAAGCCTCGTATCCCATATGCCTTCTTAACGGCTTTCTCTACCTGTCTAGCCACCTACAAAGTGTCGCTAACACAAATCCCCAGGTCTGTCTGTGCCCTCACACCTCTTATAATTGTACCATCAAGCCTATATTGCCTCCCCTCATTTATTCTCCTCAAATTTATCATATCACAATTCTCTACATTAAAATTCATCTGCCATGTATCTGCCTACGTTACCATTTTATCTATTGCTTCTTGCTGATCGTTACTATCCTCCTCACTATTTGCTATCCTCCCTATCTTAGTATCATCTGCAAACTTGGAAACTGTGCTCACTGTATCCATTTCCAGGTCATTAATATATATTAAGAGCAGTGGTCCCAAAATTCATCCCTGCCACACGCTACTGCAGAATTCCCGCCAGTCCTGAAAAGCAGCCACTCACCCTAACGCTCTGCCTTCTGCCTCGCAGCCAGTTGTGGATCCATGTTGCTTTTGTCCCTTTAACGCCGTCGGCCTTTACTTTCCTAAAAAGCCTCTCATGCGGCACTTTGCCAAATGCCTTTTGAAAGTGCATGTAAACTACATCATACCACCCATTCCGTTACCTCATCGAAAAATTCGATCGGATTTGTAAAGCAAGATTTGCCTTTAGCTAATCCATGCTGGCTATCTTTTATTAGCCTACATCTTTCTACGTGAAAATTTATCGTATACCTGATTATGGACTTTAGAAGTTTGCCCATTACCGACGTTAGACTGACTGTCCTGTAGTTCCAGGGGAGTAAATCTTATACAGGGGAATAACATTAGCAAACTTCCAGTCCTCTGGTACCGCCCCTGTTTCCAACGAAGATTGAAAGATAGTGGCCAGAGTCTCTGATATTTGCTCCGGTACTACCCTTAGTAAGTTAGAATACATCCCATATGGACCGGGTGACTTATCACCTTGAGCGACGTGAACCTGTTTTGTAATACCAGTCTGTTTATACTAATCCTTTCCATTTATTTTACCCTCTCCACAAATACTGTAGCATTGACTGCATCCTCTTCTCCTGTGAAGACTGAGGCAAAGTAGTGATTCATTACTTCGTCCATGCCCTCTGCTTCCACATTAAGATTTCATCTGTGTTTGAAAAATACCTTATGGTTCCCTTTAATGTGAAATGCTAATTGTTTCTTATGCAGTCATTTTGCCCCTCTATATCATTTTTCATTTTCCTCCCGCGCTTCCTATATTCAGCTTAGTTGACCAGAGTATCCTCGGCCTGCCTTTCGCCATAAGCCTCCTTTTTATGGAATTATTTTCATTCCAATTGCCATAGTCACACAGGGAGGTTTGGATGCCCTACATTGCATCTACATTGCATCCATGCAGTCCAGGGCGAAACATTGGGCAAGTTTCCTTACCCCACATGACTAATAATAATCCCTCCAAAAAAACACAATAATAAAATTGGTCATTTCAATCCACGACTGTGTGTGGGACACTGCTGTGCGCAATTGGCTGCCGCGATTCGCCCACAAATATATACAGTCAATTCACTTTACAGTATATTCTGTGAAGCGCTTTCGGACATTGATAAGATTTGGAAAGCGCTATATCAATTGCAAGGATTATTGATTATTAGTTTATCTTTCTTGGAATGTGTTGGACCCGTGCCGGAACTATCTCGTACTTGAAGACTTCCCACTGCTCGTAGGCTGTTTTACCTGACAATCTTTCTTTCCTGTCCACCGCAGCTAGGTCCCGCTTTCACTCACTGAAATACTCTTCTGCCAGTTCGGTGGCTTTGAAGTTGAGTGTTTCGTATCTATTTCCATAATGAATCTGAATCTAATAATGTTGTGATGGCTTTTCCCTATATGCTCACCTGCAGAAACCGGTTGTACTTGCCCCACCTCATTCCCCAATACTAGATCCAGCACTGCTTCCTTCCGTGTTGGACTGGAAACACACTGATCAAGAAAGTTGTCCTGCACACATTTGATGAATTCATCTCCCCACTTTGCCCTTTACGCTACTGTTCTGCCAGTGGATGTTGGGATAATTGAAGTCACTCATTATCACAACTTTATTGGCTTTACATCTTTCCGAAATCTGCTATCATATCCGCTCCTCCATCTCCTTCCCATTATTTGTAAATGTATAGTGTACTCCTAACAGTGTAACTGCTCTTTTTGTTCCTTGTCTGCAACCAGATAGATTCGGTTTTGAGGCCTTCTTCCAACTTATTCTTTTCTAAGGCTGTAACTCAGCCCTTAACGAAAATTGCCACCCCATCCCCCACTACTTTTATCCCTTCTCTAACCCTCCTGAATAAATTATAGCCAGCATTGTTCGTTTCCCATTCCTGCCCTTGTTTGAGCCAGGACTCTGTTATTGTAAACAAATCATATCCCATTGCAGCAACTAGACCCTGCAGCTCACCAATTTTATTTTTCAAACTCCGCACATGTAAATGCATGCATTCCAAGACAGAATTCGCCTGCACTCTACTTTTCTCCTTTCCTACCCCTACCCCTGTACCCTGCTTACCCCTCTCGTATATGCATTACAGTTTGCATTCCCATCCCCCCATAAAATTAGTTTACCTATACCCTCCCTACAGAGTTGTATAATCTCTCTGCAATAACATTGGTCCCAGCCCCGCTCAGGTGCAATCCATGCATCTTGTACAGGTTCCGTCACCCCCTTGTACAAGACCAAATAATGAATTTTGGAACTTAGAGTTAGAAGGGGCAAAATGAACCGTATGGAACAATGTCAACGCAATTGAAGGAAAAGAGAGGCTTGGCTTTTAATATAATTTAATTTTTGAATGTGAACTAACAGGCAGATAAAGCTGCTAAAAGCGTATGCGATATTAGGTTTTACAAATCGGGGAGTAGAACAAACATTCAGCAAGGTACATTGGAACATTTAAAAAGATTGGTTAGGCCCCAGCTAGAGAACTGTGTTCAGTTCTGGGCAGCACAAGTCACAAGGCATTGGAGAGCATAAAAAGAAGATTTACCAGGATGTTACCAGGAACGCGGGACTTCATTACTGAGGAGAAGCTGGATAAGCTAGGATTACTTCCATTTGATGATAGAAGGTTAAGAGGAAAGCTAATGACGCTTTTCAAAATTATGAACAATTTCGATGGAAAATCTAATTCCACTGGCAGGTCTGGTTGGTAACCCAAGGACACTGATTTAAATTAAAAGATAAAGCGGAGCAGAGTTGGGGAGACTCGTGTTCACACAGTGGGCGGCTCAGATCTGAATTGCATGGTCAATATTGTAATGGACGCCAATTTGATTTACTGGAGGAGATTTATTAATTTTACCAGGAATGTGTGACCTCAGTTTTGAGGAAAGGCAAGAGACGTTACGTTTATTTTCATTGGAACAAAGAAGGTCGCGAGGAGAACTAATATAGAGGTTTTCAATATCATGAGTGGATTCGAAAGGACGAATAAGGAAAAACAGTTTCCACTGGTGGGTGTATCAGTGACACGTGGTCACAGATTTGAAATGGTTTCATATAGAAGCAGAGGGGAGGTGAAGAGAATTTTTTTTCACAAGCTAGTTGTTCAGCATTGCCTGAAAGGCTGCCGGAGGCCGATTCGATAACATCATTTAAAGGAGACATTATTTGGGGTGGACGGTTTTGCGAGTTTATGAGGAGAGATCTGGGGAGTGGGATTAAATTGCTCATTTTAAAGAGATGGCACAGACTCGATCAGCCGAATGGCCTCCATTACATGAGAATTGTTGCGCGCTTTTCTCGTCGGGACGATGCACCGATGTGCTGAACAGTGGGTGAAGTACATCTATTCTTGGCAGTACAATTTTACAGGTCAAATGGGAGATCATGTGGCAGTTCTGTTTGTTTGAATAACTCTTGTTGTCGAACTGGTGCATACACGATGTCCCTCCTAGCCTGCAGCTGTGCCATACAATTAGATATTTCTATCATTTCCGAACGATAACTAAAATTCAATTATAATTTGGTCACTGAACGAACCACTGTTTGTGGGACACCGCTGTGTGCAATTGGCTGCCTATGTATTATATAGTCGATTAATTTTACATTAGATATCAAGTATATTGAGACATCCTCCCGATGTCTAAGACTTTGCACACATGTAATTTGCTTTTGTAGTGTATCGTGTAATGTTTCTAGTCGACAACGTGGCATATACCACGATACACTTTAAACGACACATTATGAACTGTAATGACCATATTTCATCCACGAAAACAGTAAAAATAGATACCGAAGACAAAACAAGCTACTCCGTCTGAAAATTGATCATTTATTTTTTAACAATAACATTTTTATTCACAACGAGCAGAGTAAAAGGATATTTGACCACATTCTTAAGCTCCTCTCTAAACTTGTGCTGTGTCACTGCATAGATGCACGTATTTGTACAGGAACTGAAAAGCTGAAGGATAAATCCCATTTGTTGGAAGGTATAGCGAGAGCTATAGATGTGGTTTTGATTGTTATAATTTCTAATCGGCCACTTCATTGAACAGATAATAGTTGTCATCCATAAAAGTACAAAACTTGCCGATATTGTGAAAAGTAAAACAATGGATTTTCTTCGATTTTCCATTTCTGGATCATTATGTTTATCTCCATTTTTATTGATCCCGATTCTCATACGAGCCCTGCTGGCTTTTAAAATATGTCTGATTGTCAGAGCATTGAAGAACAAAATTAAGATAAATACAATTAAAGGTGTAAAAACTCGGTGAAACCAGGTAAACCATCTCCACATTGGCAAAGTATGATAGCTGGGTTTTCCAGTGCAGTAAAATGGCACACTATTAATTGTCACAATAGAAGTAAAAGCAAAATACCAGGGAACACACTGCACAAAGCTTAATACAATGACTATTGTTATAACCACATTGGCAGTTTTCACTGAACAATATATAATTTTCATCGTTCGACAACAAATTGCCACAAAACGGTCGAAGGTGAAAACTACTGTAAACCAGGCAGAACACTTTGTGGCTGCAGACAGCAAAACAACTTTGGCACTACACACGGGTGTGTAGAACAAGAAACTAATTGGGAAATAAAAATTATTAATGCGGTTCAATATTACATCGGTGACGATGACCATAAGGTCTGCCGCTGCCATGGATACCAGGTAAACAGTGATGCCTTTGGAGAGACCACAATTTCCACGGGAAAGAATCAGTATCGCCATCAGGTTAACTAAAGGAATATAAGAACAGAGTAATGTACAGCTCATAACGGACGCCCTTAATTCTAAATTGTTTTGTGGGTAAATGGGGCAGTCAGTTAGCAGACATCAAATCCCACAAACTTCAATGAAACTCATCCATCTTTGTGGTGTCCTCTAGCTCAGTGGTCAATGCAATCACATTACAAGCATGATTCCTGTGTTTAGAATCCAGATGGAGCGAATCTTTGGGCAATTTCCCCTTACTTCACCTGCCTAATAATAATCTGTTCAAAATAATAATAGTAATAGCATGTTTATTTAAATCCACAGCTGCTTTGGGGACACTGCAATGTACAATTGGGTTTCGCGTTTCCCCCAAAGTCCATTCACTTAACAGCATATTCTAGAAGATATCAACCATGCTATGTCAAATGCAAGCATTATTTGTATTAGTATTCTGAAATAATTCAAGGATTTTGTTATAGATGTCGGGTGTGGGGGTTCGTTGACCAGGAAACCGGAAGAAACCAACTTGTCTTCTCGTAAAGTGTAACTAGATTTTTACATTCCAGCTGGAGAAACGATACTGGGTTAACATTCCATCAAAATGACTGCACAACCAATAATAGAACACTATTCCAATACTGCATTGTAGTATCAGACTGGTGTGCATCTGTTCACTATCCTGGCCAGAAATTGGTTGACATATAATTTTGAGGCAAGGTTACTTTCAACTCTACCTTTCTTATACGAAAAATGACAGAGTCGTTCAATAGCAATCAATTTGCTTTCCGTTCAATGATAAAAAAAACATAGCTTTTTACGTCGAGGTAAAGTTTAATGTTGAATAACGCTTGGGTGTTGTATAACGTCTAAGCACGTCGCAGCATCTCAAAATAATTCATATGATTTCTCTGCAAAGCATAATGAAGTTATGTCAGCAATGATAATAATAATAATAAAATTGATAATTCTGTTTCTAAACATTAACTTCCTTCCCTTTTCAAGTGTCCACTTTAAAAGGCAGATGGGAATGTTGTTCCAAGTTTCAAACGAACGTTTACACGTCTAAAACTGCATCTCTTAACAACATTATAATTTTAGCTTTGACTATGTTGTCAATGTCCCCGCAGTCAGTCTGAACTGAAAATTACCTGATTTACAATTCAGAGTTTGATTTTAGCACAGTTAATTATCATAGAGAGCGGAAATGCAACAAAATGTTCCACACACATGCAACACACACAAGGAGAACTACAACTTCCTGCAATGCAATGCCACATCTCTGCCCCGATGTTTGTACCTAAGTGACCAACGATTGAAATTTTATTGGTTATGGCGGTGCGTGGAAGGATGTGAAGGATTGCTGATGTCTTCAGTTGCGTAGGGTATGTCACTAGACTTTGGCCAACTCAAACATTTGTAATTCAACACAATTTTCTAGCCAGCTTTGCAGCTACGTATCCCGGGAAAGACCATAAGACCCGTTAGGCAATTCGCATTCGGCATTCACAGTAGTAAACAAGAACGAAACGTTACATTTATAGCGCGCCTTTTACGTCAGGTGGATGTCTTAAGATGCTGAATATTCATGGGCAGCAAACCTAGCATGGGGGCGCAACCTGAGAGGGGGTAGTAGAGGGAAGACACCGGAAGGCGGCAGAAGGCCACAATCCAAAGGGATGGTCTTAAGACCGGCCTAGAAGGAGGAAAGGACGGAGGCGAAGTGAACGGGGGGATGCGAAGTTTTTTTGAGAGTCTGCCGGTCGGAGTGATTCAAATGTGACAAGGTGGTGGGTGACCATGAAAGTGAGGACGATAATCATGAATTCGAAAAGTTTTAACAGGAGCTGAGAGGGAAGAATCATTTTACCAATGCCGTTCGATATACGTTTGATGAGTCAGATCAGCTCCTCTATGGCTAACAGTATTTGAGTGTATGATATCCCTGATGACCAAGACTGAGGAACCTGGCTCAGGAATCTGGCTACCGAAACCGCGAGTAGACGGACCGGGTTCTAAATTTATTGCACACACTTTTGGAAACAGATCAGTTAATTGAGAACCCGATTGCGTTCTGCCCACTTGCCGCAAAGAATGGTTCAATAATATGACCTGAGATTATTTACTCTTTGCGGCTGTTCTCGTTGTAAGATGCATTATCTCCAGCTACACAAAGTTAAGAGCATACACGATGCATAAGCCAATTTTGCATTAATGCAAACGTTAAAGTATCTTACCAGGAACTCCAAATATTGCAAGCATGGGGTAGTAAATTGCTTCCACATCATAAATGGTTAAATATGCCATGAATTTAAGTGGATAGTTGCTGACGAGTTTGTCATGAGGAAAGGCTTCTGCGAATAGACTGAAATGACAGCTTCATTAGAGCTTGTTTTATTATAACGGCTAACCTCCAGGGAGGAATGAATTGGTCTCATCAGTGGTATCATTACACAGTCACTGAACAAACAATTTGTAATGCAAATCATCTCTCTGATATGTGATTAAAGAACATCAGAAAAAATATAAATTGTTGTCCAACATTTCTGTTTTCGTTTACGAGTACATATGTTTAGTGTTTTTTTCAACACTGAAATGCATTAATTATTGGTCTGACGTTTTTAATTCGTGAAAATTTGTGTCGCATTTTAAGACTGAGATACATTATTTAAACATCCTAAAAGTCAGGTCGTGGACAAAAAGTTTATGCGGGATTCTGGAGAGAGGTATTTAGTTACATGATGTATATACGCTTGCTGGAGTACCTGAATGGTATTGCAACAACAGAAGGAATTATTTTGAGCAGCAATAGAGATATTCAAAGACAATGAGCTGGAGTGTGGGAGGGGGTGCCTCCAACCAATCCATCCATCCGTCCGTTCGTCAATCAGTAAATCAGTCATTCAGTCAAACAGTCAAACAGTCATTCAGTCATTCAGTCAATAGGTCAGTCAGTCAGGTCCATCAAAATATATTACATTTATAGAACTCGTTTGGCGTCAGAAGGACGTCCCAAGGCGCTCAACAGTCAGGTACGGAAAAGAGCATGGGTCGTGCTTCGGGTAGGCGGAAGGAGAGCAGGCAAATTGTTTATATATTTCTGGACGACACGCAGCAGCGAAATTGCGCACATTAATGTCCAACAAACTGTCGTTGAAGAGGGATTATGGGAGAAATGGGGAAAGAGGGCAAGGCGAGGGGTCTGGATTAGGGAGGATGAGAGCAGCAAAACCGACAGTATATTTGTGAGCGAAACGTAGTAGCCAAATTGTGAACAACAGTGTCCCACAGACATTCGCAGAAGTGGAGCCAAGGGAGAAAGGGGGGGATGAGTGTTATTGGGGAGAGGGGGGGAAGGGTGAGAGGGTAAGATCATGGAGTAAAAAAGCGGGAGAAATGGGGAAACGTGCGAGAGAGAGGGAAACATGGGTGTTAAAATCAGGGAGAATCGGTAGGAAATATAGTTCTAAAACACAAGAACATAAACAATTGCACGGCGAACGAAGACCACAGTGCACCAGCTTATCGTCCCATCAATGGCACGTCGAGTCCCTAACCATAGGTTGTATCCCAGATATGAGTTTCTAACTCTATTTAATCTTATTGGCCCAGGAAATGTATTACCGAGAGTACCGCAGACATTCTGTTGGAACACGCAAAGTTTTGAAACATGTAGACTGTTAATGCTTTTCAAGGATGTTTATTTCCTGTAATGATAACAATGATAATAATGGCATGTCATATTGTGCTTTTCACGTCTTCTAAACGTCACAAATCGCTTCATAGATTATGCTGTAAAGTGAATTGACTTTACGGGCGAAATGCGTAGCCAATTGCGCAGTAACCTTTGGTGTGCAAAGGAGCTTTTATATTAGTTTTATTCTGATTTTCAAAGCAGCAGAGTCACAGTCAAATGCCAACCTTACTCCCCAAAATGTAAACGTTTAGTAATTTAAATTTTAACTCCAATGGGTCCTGTTTTCGCGAACATGTGTTCCTGACTGTGCTGAGTCATTAAGGTTGTGAAAATCCATCCAACATTCAAAACTTCACTTAGAAAGATACATTTCGAAACCTAAAAATACACTAATCACGACTGTTTAAAAAGAAACATGAAATGTTTAATTATTGACAATCTTGAAACGTTTAAGTGAAATCTCTTCAAGCCAAGCGGTACTGAACAAATTAAAGGTGATCTGAATGGCAAACTGTACAGTTTGAGCTGGTTGAGCTCCTGCAGTAGCCACTAAATGGAGAGTATCTGATACACGCCGTCAAACACATCAGGATTATATCAGCACATCGGCAATTCTGAATTGAATATGCCATGGTCTACTGATCCTCCTTCTTCTTTGCAAAATCCTCCTTCTGTTCCACGATAGTAGTGTAAGCCAATGTCAAACCCAGGCTGCTCTGCTCCACCAATATCAACACCCAGTGTTCACGTTCACAATAATCGCTCATCCTCTCATCCAATTACAACTGCGATGCAACGCTGAAATTCCTCAATTCAAATTCGAGGCTATTTGCTCTGTAACGCACTCCGGCTGTTGATATCATCTCTAGCTTACTACTTCAATCCCCAGAATTTCGCTGTACCCATTCCTCCTGCTGCCTTCCACAATGTCGACCATTCTATTCTCGTCCATCACCCTCCGTCTTGGTTCAACATTCACAGACCTGCACTAACCTGGTTCAAATTCTCCCTCATCCATTGCCTCCATTCACCACTTCTCTTCAACCTCCCTCACCGTCATGTGTTGTACACCCGAGCGCCTGTCCCTTGTCCACTCCTATAAAACATGTCCGTGCTTCCTCTTGATGACAGCATCCATAAACACATGACCAAATTCCACATGTAGGCTGATGGACACAAACCTATTTATCTCCCTCCATTTTTCTCCCAATGACAACTGATATCCTCACAGGTTGGTTACCTGTTCGACATCAAGTGGTGGATGGGAGCTAACCTTCTCCAGATGAACGTGAAGTAAAACGAGGATCTCCTACTTTGATCCCGTCATGTCCTCCTTCGGGTGCTGACAACATCACCTTTCATGGATGCACTTTTCACCTCACACAAACCAATGAGAAAACTCAGCGTCGTGTCCAACTCTTAACTGTACATCACCTCCGACATCTGTGTTCTGACCTGTTCCCTCCCACTTTTCCCTACCTTCACAACGATAATTTTCTCTGCTGTGTCTCTCACCATGGGTCGCCAAAACACTTTTCCCCACTAATTCTTTACACCTCGACTCGATTGTATACATTACCTTCTTCTCCGTGAACTACTCCCTCGACAGACTACAGGTTATCCAGAAATCTGCAGCCCCTGTTTTTCCTGCACTTGCCTCTGCGGTCTTATCAACCTCATCACTGACTTTGCAACTGATTTCTAATCATTCAGTGGATACAGTCCAAGGTTCTGGTCTCACCTTCAAAGACTGTTTTGCTCTTCTGTAACCTACAGACAGCCTATCAACCTTTCGATTCCCTCTGTTGATTGCGAACCAGCCAGTTTCATTTTCCTCGGTTCACCTGCCCCGCAAATTTCAGCTAATCAGGGCTCACGCACTGGCACTCCATACGACATACATTCAGCCTCGCTACAAGTACTGCTTCCGTCAAGACCCATCTTAAGACCCTCATCCACGACTAGGCCTTCAACTACTTCTTAAATCTACCAGCATCCATGCCCACCATGTTACCAACCACCATCTCAGTTCCACATCCATGACTGTCCAGCAACTCGTGAGATACTCCTGAAGTAAATGCCGCAAAACAAATGTAATATTTAATTGTTGTCTGAGTTTGTTGAACAATATTCTGAAAATAATCGACAGACTCACGAATCTTGCGAACGACAGGACCTGGGTTCGATTCCCGGACGGAATTAAATATTGGTAAAGTTTCCTAACTCCTCTCGCCTTTGATTATCAGGAGCAAGTAGAGCGTTGTTTAGCGGCGTTTTTCTGGGTCTAATAAAATTGCAGAAAGAATAATTTGGCCACTCAATGTTTATAGACACTGCGGTGTTACGTTTCACCCACGAAATAGAAATTCAATTCACTTTACAGCGTATTCTGTGAAGCGCTTTGAGACAAAAAAACGTCGATTTATATAGCGCCCTCCACACCGGACGGCGTCGACGTTGCACAGACGTCCAAGGAATATTATTATCTCTTGCCATGTTAAAATATAATACAATCTAACCCTGTTTCCTGCTCTTTGATTGTCATTCGTCAGCTTCCCACTACATGTCCTCACCCCCGCCCCCCCAACCCCCATGCACACCCAATCAGCCCCCAATCCATTCTGCTTCTGAATGTCTGATCAGTCAGCGAAACCAAGGCCAAACCAAAGGGAGGAAGCACAACGGCTTTAAACCACTCTCAGACACTTGCATTTGCATCCAAGCACAGCTTAACTTTATATTAACATCTCAAACAGTCTCATAGTGATGCGCAAAATGAAAATTATTGCCATGGAGAAGATCAATCTGATAAAAAATAGAATAAATCTATTCACGGCCAATACTTATGTGTAACATTCCTCTTTACCTACGTGAATTTTCTTTTTGTTAAAAAAAAGGATGCATTAATGCAGGTTGCTGAGGCTCTGTAGCAAGAAGATAGATTGCGAGTGCATACACAGATTTTCAATTCCTTGTTGTACTGTGGACAAAAGTGATCATATGAAATAAATCAAACGCACAATTTTATTTATTTTCCCTGGGTATAGAATACAATCTTATCACTGATTTCGGCATGGCAAATTTACAAGAATCGGAAATTCTGCAACAGTATGCACTGTGAGAGGCAGATATCACTATACAAGTGCAGTGTTAAGGAACTGAACTGGTTTCATAGCGACGTGCATTCCAATCAAATGTCGGAAATCGATATCAGAAACTGGGGGCATTGAGTAATCCCATTCAGCTCTTATATACCTTGCAACTCCTAATAGATAGACTAGTTCTAAGTGGCAAAGCACCAGACAGCAACATCAATGGCAAACTTTACATTTCAGATGAGATTTGAGCAGCTTCCCCAACCTAGAATCCAACCTTCAGCTTGACTGCACATTGTATTTGTACAATATATCACTGGGAGTTGTGTGTAGGTGAGAGGCATCAGGCTGGTGAGAGGCATTATGCGTTTCGATATAGAATTAATACATATTGTTATATTTTGTGAATTATTTTGTGTGTTAATGCAAGTGATCACATGTATGACCGTCAGACTTTACGACACTAAATTTACGTAATAGTGCTTGTCATTGGTACTATCAATTTGTGCAGGAATAATTTGCAGACAGATTTTCCAATTTTGAGATTTATAATCCTTCCGTGTCTGAACGTGAGACTGCAATGTTGTAATTTAATCACGGTTGTACAAGCTGCACCGTAACAGTAGGCGAACTGATCAACGTAATCAACACTATGAGTGAGTGAGTGAGTGAGTGAGTGAGTGAGTGAGTGAGTGAGTGAGTGAGTGAGTGAGTGAGTGAGTGAGTGAGTGAGTGAGTGAGTGAGTGAGTGAGTGAGTGAGTGAGTGAGTGAGTGAGTGAGTGAGTGAGTGAGTGAGTGAGTGAGTGAGTGAGTGAGTGAGTGAATGACTGACTGCCTGAGCGAGTGAGTGAGTCATTGTATGAGCTGGAAAGACAGTCAGAATGCGAGTATTTTGGGTGTTTTTGAAAAGTAAATTGTGATCGAGTATGTCCCCCCAAAAAGAATCTATCTCCAATTTTTACATTCTTTTTTATTGGGGGATGTATTCGCTTAACATTGTTTTGCAATGACTGGGGTAATGGGGGAGCGAAGTTTGGTGCGTCTCAAAAGATGGAAACAGAAAATCTGGCAAAGCAATAAGTGTTTGTTTATCATTTAAACTCTTAGTTAACACCGACCAGCTTGTGTTGTAGAAATATTTAAATTGATTTTAAATATATCTGCAAATGCTGTGCGATCTGAGTTGCTACTCTGCGTGGATGGTGTTGTATATTTACATGGGTTTGCTCTCTGAGAAATCCTGTGCTCTGTGGGGAGTGAGCCATTTGCTATTGGTCTCCTTGAAATTATCATCATAACAGTAGTAATAATAATAAACCTTGTGTTTGATACAGCGGCTTTTCATGTTCATCAATGCTTCAAATCGCTTCACAGATTGTCCTGTTAAATGAATTGACTGTATAATTGTGGACGATATGCAGTAGCCAATTGCCAACAGCAGCGTCCCCACAATTAGTTGTGGCTTGAAATGCCCAATTTTTTGGGAGAGATATTGCTAGAGAAGGGCGATCCGTCGGAGGTGGAAGAATGCGGTGCTGGCGAGGGACTGGATGTGAGGGAGGAAGAACAATTGGGTTCGAACCTGACGCCAAGCTGGCGCTCGGGTTCTGAGAGTTGTATTTAATCATATTTGTCGCTTTCGTCAATCTCGTACGATGTAAAAGCTATAGGATGCCAACATGAAATGGGTTTCCATTCTCAAGTGGACACTTGTGGGCTGGATAAAATCAATGCAATAGCAACTGACATTGACGAGGTGGAAATCATTTTTCAATCAAACTGTCTCAATAATGATACTTTAATTAGAAAACGGCGATTGTACAATCTTCCTGATCTCTTCTCTAAATTTGCTCTGAGTCAACACATAGATACAAGAGTTTGCACAAGAGCTGAGTAGCTGAAGCATGAATCCAGTTTGTTGGACGATATACGGAGTGCTAATGTCTGTCGGTTTATAGCTGAAATTTGCAACTGACCATTTTAAAGAATGTACAACAGTTGTGATCCACAAAAGTACAAAACTGCCGGATATAGCAAAGAGCAAAATTATGGATTTTCTCCGTTTCTCCATTTCGGGATCAGTCCGGTTATTCCCACCGCTGCCACCCCGGATTCTCTTGCGGGCTCTGCTCGCCACTAAAATGTGTCTGACCGTCATGGCATTCACGAAGGTAATGAGAACTGATACTGCTACACGATTGAACACACGGATCAACCACTCAAAAGCTTTCCAGTACGAAGAAGTGTGAAAACTGGGTTTTTCAATGCAATACTTTGGTATATTATCTATGACAAGCGGAACGTAAACAAAATATATTGGAATGCACTGCACACAGCTGAGCACACACACTGTTGTAATAACCAAACTGGCCGTTTTTACAGAGCAATATCTTTGCTTTAATTTCTGACAACAAATGGCGACATAGCGATCAAACGTGAAGGCGACTGTTAGCCAAATGGAACACAGGGAAGCAGAAACCAGCAGAACGATTCTCAATCTGCACACTGCTGTATAGGACAAGAAGCTGAAGGGGAAATACATGTTGTTGATGCGATTCAGTATCACATCGTTGATAATCACCATTAGATCTGACACAGCCATGGCCACCATATAGAGAGTGACGACTTTGGAGAGGCCACACCTTCCCCGGGAGAGGACTACAATTGCTAGCACATTAACTAAAAAAAGAGAGAGAAAACTTTGTGACCACAATTGTGACAATAATATCATTCCACTCTGATTAAAAACACTAATAGCAATAACATAAGAGCGGAGGAGTAAACGCTCCCGAGTTAGTGGGTGAAATCTGTCAATCCCTTATCTGATCTACCATGTGGTCTTGGACTCTTGTCTGAACCTAAAACAAAACAGCCTCATGGCTGAGCGGGTTCTTGTCAAATCATTCTTTTCACGTTCATGAATAAAAGCTGCCACGTCACGTTTTGATGCACAAAGCTTTGTGACAATTCATCAGATTTGCTCAGAGAGCAGAAGGTACAAATGTATCCATACATATATGTAGATGCTGGTTTTGCTTAATTGATATTCTCTTCAGAAAACGTTTTTTTTTCCAACGTGCTTGTTGTTTATGTGTCGGTCAACACTGAGCTACCGGACTCCACATCTTTCAACAATAAGCACAGAGACAATGAGCCTCACAGCTTTCTGTGAGGAAACATTCTATGTTTCTCCGAGACTGACCGTTTAGCTATTACATATTGCATGCCTTAAAAATATTCAGGGATTTAATAAACAGCCCAAAAATACACAGACAATTCACCTTCCATTACGTTACGTGAAGCGCTTTGAGACGTAATTCTTACGGTTAGCATTCGATATCGCGTTTCAACGTGTTCTAGACTGTGTCTCAAAGTGATTCCAATTCCCCTTTTCCAATGCCCTCCTCGCCGGTCTCGCCTCCTCCACAATCCATTATGTCCAGCTCACTAAGAACTCTGCCACCCATATTCTCACCCGCACCAAACTTCGCACCCCCATTATCCCAGTCCTTGCCAGACTTCACTGGCTCCCTGTCCCAGATATGGGCGACTTCGAGATCCTCACGCTTGTCTTCAAATTACGCCACTCCTTTGCACGCCACTGCCTCTCTGACCTCTTCTCTCCTCGAACCAGCTCCCGTTGCCTTTGCTCCAGCCTGGAATCCTCTATGTCCACCGAATCGTCCGATGCACCCTCGGTAGCTGTGCCTTCATCCACTGTGCCCCGAGGCTCTAGAATTCGCTTCCTCGCTACCTTCACCTCGCCCCGTCTTTTCTCAACTTCATGTGTCAGCAAAAGTCAATTCTCTTCGACTGCGCCTTTGGTCACCTTCCTACCCCTGCCCTTGTCTCGGTCCCGGGATCCGCTACTGTGAATCGACCTGAGACGCCGTCCGGCGTGTAGGGCGCTATATAAGTCGAAGTTGTTGTTGTTGTTGTTGAAGAACTGTGAGACGCCGCACGGCGTGAACGGCACTATATAAATCGAACTTATTGTTTTGTTGATTCACAGAATAAACTGAAAACTGAATTGATTCTATATTAGTGTTCGAAATGCGGCAGCAAGTAGCACATAGCAGTTTCCCCTCAAACAGTCCTGAATTCAAATGACCGATTTATTATAGTTTTATTGGTCGTATTATTATCAGTCGTGAGGAGAACGGAAGCTTGCCCAATGATACTACCCGAACAGATTGAAATCATAGGTCACACGTTTTGAAGACGAGCGCTCCAACCCACTGAGTTAAAAGGACTCCACATCTAGAATACATGAAAAGCTGTATATCAAATGCAAGGATAATTATTATTATTATTGTTGTTGAATGGCGAGAATTAATCCAGGGTTGATACGGACTCTACAACAGCTTACTTTTATGCAGGTAACTTAACATGTGGTAGTGTCCCTGAGCACTTGTTAATAAAGGAGGCTTACATCGAGCCACCAGGAAAAGAAGATGGAGGTGAACGTAAACTTCATCGAACGGGAACGTCTTCGGGTGGGATTTGAGTGAAGGGATCAAGCGGGTGGGAGCCTTTAGAGTTACTGAGTGTACAGTATTCTCATTCAGAATTCTGCAGCTCGTGTACACTCCAGTACAGGCTTCGCGACCACATCCCTCTCACCCTCGCCCGTCTCCACTGGCTATCCATCACCCAGAGGATGGAATTCAAGATCCTCGTCCTCAATTTCAAGGCCATTCACGGCTTGCCCCCGCCTATCTCTCTGACCTATTGTCACCCTCTCAGCCTGCGCGCACTATCCGTTCAGCAGACTCAGGCTAGTTCCGCGTCCACCGCCATAATCTCCCAACTATAGGCGGCCAGGGTTTCAGCCTCTCTGCTCCCACACTGTGGAACTCCATACCGGAGTCCCTCCATCTTGCGTCCTCCCTTCCCTACTTCAAGACCAGTCTCAAGACATGCTGTCGACTGCTCTTCGGCTGTCCCACTAACTCTTCCCGCTCTTCCACTCTCCTTCCCCTTCCTCCTATACCGAACCTCCTCCAACCACCACCGCCACCACTCCCCCCACGGTCGGGTCCCCACCTGACTGTTCAGTGCTTTTTGACGTCCTCCTGAAGTGAAAGGCGCTACATAAGTGCAATGATGTTGTTGTTGTGCAGGCGCTAAGTAATACTCAACAGAATGGCCTAGATGACACAGGGTGTGTAAACAGGAGGCTGGAGCCAGTCGAACAGAGGGAAATGGTGCAGGGGACTGGGTTCGCCAGGATCCAGATTAAAATGAGTGAGTTGCCAGTGCATCTCTCATCCTGATTGTTTAGTGCACTAGCATCTCATTCATCTGGTCATTCGCCATACCACTAACTCAACCCTTAGTTACGCAACGTTACCGTCTCCTTCATTCCTGCGACTGTCTCCCGACGTGAAAGGCGGTCTATCAATGTAATTTTGTTGTTGTTGTAGTACTTGTTTAACATGTCCGCAACATCTGTCTCCTCTGGATCAGCCTACAATCTGTCCACTCCCTCTCCAATAAAACACGCACCAACCCAGAAATTATCGAGATGAAAACATGAACATTTTCATACTCACGAAAACCTGGAGCGCACCTGGCGCCACCTTTGCCGCTGACGGAAGCTACACCAGCCGTCTACACTATGCATCATATCTAAATAACTTGAACTGTCCCTCTACTCCTCTGCCATCCTTCTCTGCTTTGTGCGCCTCACATGTTTGCAACCTTCAAATGAATAATTCAAAATTCTCCTGATCTACCGTACCTCCAAATCCTAGCCCAACATACAAACCTCTCAATCTGCTCTGAACTCCTTGAACTTCCACTACCGATGCTGCTGATCTACCTCTGCTAAATTCTTCTCCCTCCTTTTCTCCCTTACATGTTCTTACCAAATGCACTCAGCCCAGCATTTCAACGGTCAAGACCTCGAAATCTATGTAACGGTTCATCTATGAATGTTTGTGGGGCACGGCGTTGCCAATTGGCTACAATGCTGTCCACGCTTAATTTAATTTATAATCTATTCTATGATGCGCATTGTGATGCATTGAGGACGTTAAAGCGTTACGTCCATTGCAATTGTTATATTTTTGAAGGAATATCTGCCTCTGGAAAACGTGACTGCCAAGCAATTAACAATCGGGTTTCCATTTACTGCTTATATAAACGTAGTCCGGGTGTAATAACGAAACAGACCATCAGATTCGCACTGCTCGGCATCGAAACATGGTTCTCTCGCTTACGAGGTGAGTGCTCCAACATCATAACTACACGTTCATCCAAGCAAAATATTTTTCCTGGAGTGAAGTCCACCAGCGTAGTGGTTAGCGCGCTCAGCTGGAAGATGAGAGGACATGGGTACGAATTCTGAGCGGAATGAACCTTGACCAAATTTTTTAACACAATTCGCCTCTACGTAAAGAGAAGAGAGTAGGAATCAATTGGCTAGATGATCTTTGAGAGCTTAGCGACGCTAGGAGAACATGGTACGTTGTTGTATCAAACGCAACGATTATTATCATTCCATGTAATGCACATATTCGTAATACCCGTATTTCATCAAATATAATTTCTGAACCATATCTATTTATCTTGTGGTTGAAAAAATCAAGACTTCCTGCTTTCTCCATCCAACTGATACATTTACCGCTCGGTCACTGTAACAGTGTTTCTACAGATTTTATGCGAATTCACTCCCACCCCCCCACCCCCCAAACCCGGCGTTTAATAGGAGGATGATTTCCCTGGTCTTACTATTTAATCATTTTAGTAAGCACCTTTACAGTTTGCCAACCTGAATTAGACCTGCTTACAAACTTCTCAACTCAATAGATTACAGGCCAATTGTTTTCAAGTGGTTATCATGATGTAATCACACAGGCGCTTAAAGCATGGGAGAACGATGATGATTAACAAGCACAAAGAGATAAAGGGGGGAAGTTCATGTCTGAATGTATTACCAGGAACTCCGATAACTGCTAGAATTGGATAGTAAATAGCTTCAACGTCTGAAATTGTTGGATTTGCCATTTGCGAGTGAGCAAAGTGTGTCTATCGCTGTGAGTCACACGGTCTGCATCAATCACAAGTTACACATAAGCACGTTACTATTTATAGAGAAGATGTTTGAATCTGGAGACACCTAGGTAAATTATGTCATTATTGTTTTCATTAACCATGCTTGTTTGAACACACCGCCTATAATCGTATTAAAAAATCAGCCTTCCGCTTGATTTAGCACCTTCTCACGTCAACATTGCATCATCCAGTGCTTCATTTACACACTGTGCTGTGAAACCAACAGCCTGTGTATTTTGAGAGCGAACTGTGACAGTATATCTATCACAGTTGTCCCACTAATAGTCGGGGATTGATTGACTAATTTATTATTAATATTTATTACGTAGCCTTTCGCCCCCTCATGCAATCCGACAATTGACTAACATATGCTTGGTATTTACTGATTGTTAAACAAATGCGTGAAGTGCAACAACAACATCAACTTCGATTTATATAGCGCCCTCCAAGCCGGATGGCGTCTCAGAGCGCCTCGAAGGAAGGAAGCTTGACGTGAATCAAACTCAGTTCTCTGGCTTGTGAGGAGAGTGCTCCAACTGTTGAGCTATGAGAATCAATAAATTATTATAAGAAGCATACAAACATAAACAACTTCTAGCACAAAGAGTTGACCTGATGATGGAGAAGGGACAAGGTGGATAGATAGCCAGATATTTTTCAGAGTTTCGCTGTTCATTCGCTATAAGTTTGGTAAACATCGGTGGAATCTTTGGAATGAGCGACTGTAGAAGGCCGGAGGCAGTAGTCGACTAGGAGCAGCTGTTCAGAGTATCGGGAATATTTTAAACAAATATAGACGTATGTCAGAGCATACAGGTGTTTCGAAACAAGTGTGAAGAAGTCTAGATGGAAAGTGAAGAAAGCCTTCACTATTGGCAATCGGGAAAATTGAGGACATGGAGGAAAACACAGAAAATTATGCACGAGAGTGGAGCCTTATCCCAATGTTTAATATTGCAGAGCTGATCTGTACCTCAACTCCAATTAGCCACCCTCTCTCGTATCCCTTAATAAGCTCAACTAACGCTTACCTGTTCACTGCTAAAAACACAAGTCTCCGAGAACACACAGCATATCAGGTAGCATCTGTAAAGAAAGGAAACTGAGTTAGCATTTCGGATCCATGAAATTGTGTCAGACTTGTGGCATGTTGGGAGTGAGAGACTTTTGAGGAATAAAATCGGTGATCTGCTTCAGGACACGGAAGGAAATGGAGACAGTTGTGTAGAGGACAGAAGATGATGGTTAGAGAGATGTTTGTGGTGTGACAACACGGCAGGTGGTGGGGTGGTGTGTGGTTGGGATGGAGGGTTGGTGGGTTGTAACATAAATTAGAGAAGATCTGCTAAAAATGCAATACAATTATGTGCAGAAGTTGCAGCAGAACAGGCAGACCAGAGAGAGAAAATGTGTTTCCCCGAAACGTTTGATGTTTTAAAGGCCACAGAAGAGGGGAATGGGACAGTGAGCTGTAACGGTCTGAAATTGTTTCAATCAATATTTGAAATTCATAGATTCATAGATTCATAGAATTTTACGACACAAAAGGAGGCTAGTCTGTGCCGGCTCTTTGAAAAGAGCGATTCAATCCCACTGCCCTGCCCGCTCCCCATAGCCTAATAGACCTGTTCTCCCTAAATAAAGATCTAATTCCCTTTTAAAAGTTGTTATCGAATCTGCCTCCACCACCTTTTCAGGCAATGCATTCCAGATTCCAACAACTCGCTGAGTGAAAAAAATTCTCCTCAGCTCACCTCAACTTCGCTTTGAAACTATTTTAAATCTGTGACCACGAGTTACAGATTCGCCCACGAGTGGAAATAGTTTTTCTCTATTTGCCCTGTCGAAACCCCTCATGATCTTATAAGCCTCTATTAGGTCTCCACTCAATCTTCTCTGCTTCAGAGAGAATAATCCTAGTTTATCTAGCCTCTCCTCATAGCTGAAGTCCCTCAATCCTGACACCATCCTAGAAAATCTTCTTTGTACCCTTTCCAATGTCTTCACATCCTTTCTATAGTGCGGTGACCAGAATTGAACACAGTATTCCATCTGAGGCCTCACCAAAGTTTGATAGAGGTTAGTCAGCACTTCCTGAATTTTGTATTCTATACCCCTATTTATAAAGCCTTCTTAGCAGCCTTGTCTACCTTTCCTGCCACCTTCAACGTGTCACTAACACAATTCTCCAGGTCTCTCTGTTCCTTCACACCACCTAAAACTATACTATCTAACCTATATTACCTCCATTGATTTATTCTCCCAAAATACATCACCTCACACTTCTCTGCTTTAAACTTCATCTGCCATGTGTCTGCCCACTTTACCAATTTGTCTATATCCCCTTGCAGATGGCTACTATCCTCCTCACTATTTACTATTCTCCCTAACTTAGTGTCATCTGCAAACTTGGAAACTGTACTCCCTACACCCAAGTCCAGATCATTGATGTAGATTACAAAGAGCAATGGTCCCAAAACCGAGCCCTGTGAAACACCACTGCTCACTTCCCTCCAGTCTGAAAAACAGCCGCTCACTACAACTCTGAGAGGGTTGTACATATCTACCCACGATAGTTTTGAAGAGGTGAACATCTTCAACTTCCACAACATTTTTGGGAGAAAGTTCCAAATCTCTAATTGCTTTGGGTGAATATCTACCTAACAATTTAATTCAAATGTGTCTTAGCTATAATTTCGTGGTTTATTTTCAAATCTCAATCAGTTGTCCACCCAGCAAGCTAATCTAAATGGAACAGAGACCTGATTTCATAATATCTCCCCATTCGCTCAGTTACCATTCTGGTAGATATTAGATATCTCCACTCCAAAGCTAATATATAATTCCTCAGGAACGATGAATATAACTGAACGAAAACAGTTCAGGTCTATGCAATGCTCATCTTTTGAATTTAAATGTAATTTTTCGTTCGTTTACATTCCTTTTTGCTTGCGATGAAGGGCCAACATGCCATTTAAATTTCTAGTAGCTTTCTCTACATCTGAGCTTGTTTGAGAGAATTGTGTAGATGGACACACAAATTCCTTTGATCTGATATAATTCCTGCGTTCTCACCAAGTTGAAAATATTTTGTATTGCTATGTTGGGACAGTAGTGGATATACTCGCACATCCCTACATTTGTTTATTTTCCAACAATTTCGCCCACTCAATTAATCTATTTAGTACACTTTGTATCTGTGTGCTCTCATTTACACGATTCACAGTGGCTCCTGGGAAACAATGTAAATCGCAATTTAACCTCGAATTCCCAGCTCTTTCGTTTTTGCTAATAAATAGCTATGTGGAAAGGCGTCCAATTTATTTCAGTAGTCCATCTCAACGTCAACGATAGACATTCTCTTATTCACCATCATTGTGGGTTCGTTGAATGTTTAAAGTTCCAATTTGAATAGTCACGCATGAAAACCATATTTCACATATCCTTGATGACTCTCTTTCATTACGTTACTATTGGCAAGGTGGAAGAGGCAGGGGAGAGATTATAGTAACAGAAGATAAGATAACAGATTTATTCTGTCGTCAAAGATTCAGTAAAGATTTTCGGTACACGACCATTCTTCAGAACTGTAAAACTGAATTGAGTGCTGACGAAGGATCGGGATCCTTCTGGATTGATTCAAATTCGTAAATTGTTGACAATAAAGAATATTGTGAAAATGTCAACTAATCCTTCCATTACATCTTTCATTTAAAAAGCTGCTTACAAATCGAGAGGACATCGCAAGGCGCTGTACAATTAGGTAGGGTCAATAGCAGTGTGTGAGAGGGGGTGGTGGAAGTGTTTGATCGGGGCAGGATGCAGAAGAGTAGGAGAATTGGCTGTATATTTCTGGAGGAAATGCGTTAGCCAAATTGTGCAAAGCAGTGTCCGACAAACAGTAATTGAATTGGGGCCAGTTGAAAAGATGGGTGAAAGATGGCAAAGGGAGGGGTCGGAGATGGGGTAAGGAGAGCAGGGAAGCCGACTGTACATTTGTGGGCGATATGAATTGTTGCTGCCTATTCCATGGAATTTTGAAAATCAGCAGCAAGTAGGTGCTTTCCGATTCCCATCAACGCTGTAAGAACGCACGACCATGACCAGCGGGATGGTAGATGCAGTGTATTGGGATAACAGATGGTGGAGGGCAGGAAACATTGAAAAGCAGCCTAAGCAACAAATGAAAGGTACTGTATTGAGAAGTTATGTGAATGTGGCAAGAGTGAAAATGTGTCTAATGGAATAGAGATCCAACTTTGGAGGTCCAAAAGACTGATGGTCTCATCGGCGATCTGGGAGGTGGACGTGGAGCAGGCCATATTATGCTGAGTGAAAAGCGTCGAAAGGTTGCGAGACGGATGCCAGCCTATGTCAAGCCTCGGTTCTCCTTTGTAATGCCACGTTGCCTCTGCCTTGTCTTGTCTTAGTCTGCCAAGTACCACTTATGTCAGGGAGGCGCAAGGCTTAAATGGATTTGAAAGCGAGGACGGGATTTAACTCTTTCCTATATGGGATTGGGAGCCATTGGAAAGAACGTGAGATGACGTGAATACAGAACCTTATGCTAAAAAAATATCAACGTCAGTGTTGAATATATTCAAGGACTGAGCATATAAAGCCTATTGTGAGCATTTCAAAAATTCACTGCCGTATGACAGAAAAAGTGTTTCCTCAGCTCTGCGCTAGAAAGCCGACCCCGAATCTTAAATCTATGACACCCTAGTTATAGTTTCTCCAACCAGTACAAACAGTAGGCAACTATGTTATGCCCCTTAGTAATCTGAATGGTTTCTATAAGATCACTTATAACTCTTAGATAATATAGAGAATGTAGGCCTAGATTAGTCAACCTATCCTTATATCTCATTCCCCTCATCCCAAGTTCCAATTCATTGATTCTAAGCTGCACATCCTTTCTTACATAAGGCGACGAAAACTGCACACTATATTCTAGGTGCGGTCTAATCAGAGCCCTATAACACTGCAGCATGACTTCCCTGCGCTTATATTCTAACACTTTTCTAAAGAATGCAAACATGCTATTAGCCTTCCTAGTTGCTTGCTGTAACTGCAAACTAACTTTTTGCGACTGTTGTTCAAGTACATCCAAATCCCGCTGAACAAGAGCGTTATCTTGTCTTTCCCTTTGTAGATATTAATTCGGTTTCTGTTACCTAGGTGAATAGCTTCACACTTCCCGGCATTAGATTCAATCTGCCAACTTCCTGCCCACTCACACAGCATATCCATCTCCTGTTTCATTTTGTTTGTGTCATCCTCGGACCTTTCGCTCCCTCCTGTCTTTTCATCATCCGCGAATTTAGATATTATAATTTCTAAGCCTTCGTCCGTATCATTGATACAGATGTTAAATATTTGAAGCGGAAGCACTGACCATTGTGCTACTCAACTAATCACACCTTGCGAATATAAAAAGGACCCGTTTATCTCTACTCTCTACTCTACTTCCCGTTAGCCACTCTTCAATCCATGCCAATATATTGCCTTTAATTCCATGGCCCTTAATATTGTTTATCAGCCATTGCTGTGACACCTTGTCGAACGTGTAATGTAAATCTAAATCCATTACATCTACAGGTTCTTCCCAATAGACTTTTATAGTTACATCCTTTGTCAAGCTTGACATCTCCTTCGTAAATCCTTTGTTGATCTGTCTTGTCATGTTATGTTCTTCTAAGTTCCAAAGAAGGACCCCCCCCCCCCCCCTATGTTAGCATTCTAGAAATTTCCTTCCCACTGATGTCAGTCTAACTGGTCTATAGCTCTCCAGCTTCTCTCCCCACCATTCCTAAATATTAATTTTACGTTTGCGATCTTCCAATCAATGCGACTTGTTCCAGAATCAAGAGAATTCTAGAAAATCAAGCAATATCTCTTCAGCTACCTCTTTAAAAATCAGAGGATGCAGGGTATCAGCACAGAATTTTCTCTTCTCCTTTGTTGAGTGTTCAGACTGCCACTATATTAGTTCTGACAATCCCTTGTCGGTTTTAAATGATCTATGCCTGCGTGTTCGTATTGTCGCACTCGTTCTCAAGTCTGCTCACGTCCCATAACTCTATCCTTCAACAATGAGCACCTGGCTTCTGCAACGCCGCAATCACTGCAACATTAGAAGTCATGGTTTCAGCCATTGGATATTGACGATGCCTGCTTCTAGTTATTCTCCGTTTCCATCCCATTGGCCGTCTTTACTGCGCCACTGAACTGTCTCAAACCATACGTTATGCTGATCTCCCCTTTGGTACGAATCACCTTCAAGATCAGGCACTGTTAGTTGCTCAAACGCTGCACCCCGTGCGACGTCCGCAGCAGGAACACAACATGGTAATGTTCAAGTATGTTTTTCGAAAATAATAATACAATGAATACCTTTATCATCACTAAGATATCTGACAAATTGTTGAGGAGATGGTTGGACTTGATGAGGAGGAGCGACCAGCATGTTGCAATTGGAGTAGAGCAGGATGAGTCGCAATTAATGCGCTTTGAGATGCAGCCCTTAATATGTAAGCGAAAGCTTTTGTCGATATCACTATGCTCCTTAAGCTTTTGGTCAGAATACAAAACTGTGACAATGACCAACTGTTTCTCCTCTCTACCAAAAACTAGCAACGTGGAGAGTCACCTGCGGCTGATCAGAGTAAAAAATAAGAGGAAAACTTCTGCAACCGGCTTCCCAGAAGCAATGATGTAGCAAAGGATTTCGATTATTTCAGGTAGAATTCCGATAGATCGCTGTTGGAAAATAATTTCTGAGTGTACCCTGTTGTGAGACAGCGCCGCTGCAGCTTCTGCTATGATGGCAAACTAGATGGACTTGGCCTTCTTTCGTCCTGAAAATTACTTTGCTCTAATAAGAATTCTTACATTTTTATACAACGCCTTCTTACGTTGGTTACAGTTCGAAGTGCTTCACAAGTTATGAAGTAAAGTGCTGGATAATGGTATATAGTAGATTGTTGGTCAGTAATGTGGGATGAACTCCCGTCGTAGTACGGCCGATGGTGTGCAGAGTAGCATGGTGGTTGGGTATAGATTGGCTCATGGCAATGCAGCTGACATGGAGGCCACTAATGTTGAGCTCTAGATGTACAGAGGATTTCCACTGAGTTCCGTGTTGATGCGATCATCCAATCACTGTCTTACACGAAAATCAGGAACTTGATTTAATCCAGAAGAAACATGGTGGATTGCAATGTCATTTTGAATGTGTAGGATCAATTTATATGGTGGCTTAAGAAAAAAAGGGCAGAGATCGTCATAAGGCGATGGGTAAAATCCCTAAAACACTTTAGGTAGTTCGAATAATGAGAAGAGAAACCACGGGAATATATGGCTTGAATTATTACATGTAATCCGTAATGTGGAATCGAGCTCTAAGATCCATGTACATTTCGTTGTTTGGTCTCCGTTAGCATCCCTGTTGATGTAGAAGTGATTCAAACCGGTATAGATGTTTTCATCAATTATATTTCTGGCAATGAGGACGGAGGATTTAGTGGGACAGATTCTGAAGCTCTATCGAAGAGTTGTCACAATTACGATGGGCCGAACGGCATCCATCTGTGATGCAAGACTCTATTGTTTCTGAGCCCACTTTTGCTTGGACCCTGCTCTGTTCTGTTCCTTTCCACTCTGAGAAGGGTCGAAGGCCACTCAAGCCATTCTTCTCTCTGCTCAAGTGCAGGAAGATAGCAATGCAGGTTAATGTTGTTTCTCGCAGAACGTTGCAGACCCAATTCAGTTTGATATCATTGAGTTCCGAATAATTCAACAGAGATGGTTCTTTCGTAACATGTTCAAAGTTTTGGACAAGACTGAGGTATGTTCGTTGGAAAGGAGAAACTGCTGCAGTGAGACATCGCTCAAACACGTTTGTCTAGACCACGAACTGCACAAAGTGAGTGATTAATTGCATCTGAGGTATTCTATTTGTTTGATTAGGGGAAACTCACGTATATTTTTGAATAATGTCATGGGGAATGCTGACATTCACATTCGACTATGGAACTTCCTCCTCGTCGGCCTTAGCTCCAGAAAATCCAGAATTCTGGAGTTCGTATCCGCACCCGCCACAAGCTCCGCGACCACATCACTCCCACCCGCGCCCGGCTCCGTTGTCTCTCCATCCCTCAGACGAAAGAAACTAATATCCTCGTCCTCACATTCAAGGCCATTCACCGACTTGCCCCCCAGTAACTCACCGACCCGCTTTCCCACTATAAACCTCCCGAACTCCTGCATTCATCTGGCTCCGTTCAGCTCTGTGTCCCCCGCACGATCCGCCCTGTCATTGGCGTTCATTCGCTCTGTTCCTGTCACTCTGGAACTCCATCCCAAGGTTTCTTTGCCTCGCTTCCTCCCTTGCCAGCTTGAAGGCCGAACACAAGAACTTACTCTTAGACCGTGCCATCTTCTGTCGTCCCAAACGTCACCCACCTCCTATATCCCTCCCAACCATCCCCAATAGCTGGCACCTCTCACATGCTGGATTCATAACCTGACTGTTCAGCGCCTTGGTACGTCCTCCCGATGTGAAAGGCGCTCTGTAGATATAATTTTGTGGTTGAAGTTTTTGCTGAACAACAACCGCAGTGTAAACTCTCAGATAAAAGACCGCAACCCCGGCAAGGCAACACATCCCCAGCAAAATACTTAAATCACAATTTTTCTTACTAAGAGGCTCGAATGAAACAAATGAGCCACATTGACAACTTTGCAAATGGTACTGGAGTTCATAGACATATGCGCGAAATGTCTGAAAGTCATATTGGGATAGCACGGAGTGACAAATACTTCACATTTAGATGTTTAAATTTCAGCAGTAATCACAGCGACACTACTGGTGTCCAACGCCGTTGATTCTTCACATTTCAGCCAATACTCTGAATCTTTTAGTTTAAATAATGATACACAAATAATAATCCTGAGAATTCATATCGTTCCTTATCATCTCTGTAAAATGTCCACACCAACGCTCACAGTAGGCGAGTTTTTAATTGTGAATTTTTGGTTGAAGCGAAAGGATATAACCAAACTTCAGATCAATCAGTAGACATTTAGTTCGCTTCCCACCTTCCTAATTATTGTAATCTTATGTGCCCGCAAACAGCATATGTACTATGTTACAATAATGCCTAATATAAACCAGTCTAAATTTGTGTTTTAAAGAATCAATACTTAATGCTTCCAAAGTCTCCTTAGGGAATCTGTTCTACAACTTTACTGTATCACCATTGGAATAGTGCTTCTGTAGATTCGAAATATATGAGAGATTTTGTGCACAGTAAAGTCCTCGATTCATCCAATAAGTGAATGATCAATTATATCTGGCGGACTATTGGTCAGAAAACTCAGAGAATTTCGCTGCACTATTTGAATTGTGACCTGGGATATTGTGGCTTTCGCCTGTACAGACAGCCAGAACCACAATTTACAAGCTGCTTTGTAAATGCAAAGTATCGCACAGACCACGCAGATACTCTCACACACAAACAAATTCACAAACACTCACAGTGGGATAGAGGGAGACAGACATATAGGGATGCAGACGGGGACACCCACACACACTCACCCACAAAGGGAGATATAGCACACACAGACACACACAGCGGGACAGATACAGAGGGACAGATGCATACACGTGTATTGATATACACATACAACGAGAGAGAGGTGGAAAGCGTTAGACAGAAATGTTTCGAGACAGCTACAGAGTCACAGAGGTTAGAGAGGGAGAAACACGCTCATATCCACACAGGGAGATGGGGACACACACTTGTTTATCGGGCAATACATTTATTCCACGATTATTTGATTTCTTTGCGGCTGATAAGCATTTCACAGCCAGCTGTATACAATGTAAGGCAGTATATTGGAATTGTATGGCAGCAATATCCTTTGTGGAAAGCGTTATCACCTTTAACGGGTTAAACTACAGCAGTGACCTCAGCGCCCTGTACACACTGTGGTCACAAAGGCCTTTGTCCCTCCCAAGCTGTGCCCAATGCTGTAGGTAATGGGTTCAATGCTGGTGAGTGGCCCCTGTGTAGACAATGTACACACACACTCCAGGCTGGGGAATACTGTGTGTAGGTGGGGGGGACACACTCACATGTGCATCTCTCTGATGGTTTAGATACTTTAACAACAACACATTGCACTGACAAACGGTGGCGTGTGTGGTGTTGTGGGCCTGTGTATCATCATGGGATGGATACCCAGCTGCCCCCAAATTACATCATTGGACTGAATTGCGTAACTCGGGGCAGATAATGTTTTTTTTTTGCACACGGCACAAACTCTCCCAGGATCGTGCGGTAAAATTGCTCAATTGGTCTTTAAATAAGACCCCGTTTTATGCTCTTGAGAAACACTGTTTTGTGCGTGAGTTGCCTTCTGTAGAAGAGGATTCATTTTGTCTCCGTGAAGATGGCAAATCCGATCATTTGGAGAATTGAAGACATTTACTATCCGATTCTCGCTGCTGTTGGAATTCCTGGCAAGTGATTTATCCACTTGATTATTTTAGGTTAGTTTGCACTAAAGTCTGTAGCCTGACTCAGTTCAACAATCTCACCTTTCAATGAGCAAACGGCAGTGTATGTAATCCTTGAATTTCCCTGTTTTTCCCTTGAAATCTCCCTGCCCCGTTTCGTGATACTGACCGTTGACGATCAAATAAATTGTGAGGGCTTGAGTTCTTAACTAAGTGCGGTAGCGAGAATAAAAGCGTAGTACCAAATCGCCAGTTTCCTGCTTAAGTATTAGAGATTGTAGGGCGCCATTCAAAAGAGAAAATAGATCATGTGAACTCGTTGGCATTTTGATTATGTAATTCTGTTTTGTGACTCCATACAATAACTATTTAACCATTTAGTAACTGTATAGTGTTGGTTCGCTATTGTGAACATCTGACTCCCGAATTTCCACACAATATCAAGTCGATTCGCTTTACAGTATATTCTGTGAAGAGATTTCAGACGATAAGCAGACGATAAGATATTATATCAAACACAAGTTTCCAGACGAATCTCTATTATTCGCCGTTTACCGGCTGATTCGGGGAGGTGTGAGCTTTGGTTCCATGAACGAACATTCGACTCCATCAAAAAACAAACAGTCACCATTTGTGAAGCGCCTTTCACATGGGAGAGCGTGTGAATATTGACATACAGTGTTGGGCTGCAAAGAGGATCAATCTCTGTATGAGGAATATTTATGTTCAAATGAAAGAATGCTGTGAATGTGGCTAATGGTAGAGTAGAGATTGACTGATCCTCTGTGCAAACCCAGCACTGTATGTCAGCACACAGTGAGAGGAGTGACCGGTGTTATTTCTGAAAGTTTGGGACAGGACACGGCGAGGTATTTGCTCCATGTTAAGATGTCTTAACCAATAGACAATTTGCTGTATCAAATGCCGAGGAATAGTTGTTTATTAATTTTGCGTTTCTAAATGACCTTTAAATTACCTCTATCGGTTTATCTCAGTTTGAACGTATCACTATAAAAATGCTTACTTCTGTATCTGAAAGGCTCATATTCTAAATGTGGCTGTATCTCTGCCAGCACCTCTCTCTTTCTATCTGTTGGTATGTGTTTGTGTCTGCTGTGATGTGTGTTTCTCTCTGAACATGAACGACAGTCTATGTCTGTCACTTTCATTGGCTGTGTTCTTGTGTCTTTCCCTTACTGTTGCGTTTCTTCCGCATTTCGCTGTGTGTATGTTTATCTCTCCCACTTTCGTGTATGCAACTCGCTCATTCTCTGTGTCTCTTTCTCTTCCCCACTCTCTCTCCAACGACCGCTCTCTCTCTGTCTCTCTTCCCCGCTCTCTCACGCTCAGTATATCTATCACTTTCTCCCCCCTCCTCCCAACGTCCCACTACGCATTTTCTTTGGCACTGTTAGGTGGGCAGCCGGGTGGTGGACATCGAGACACGTTCAGCATATTGTAATCTTTACCAATGAATATTTATGTCTGATCTTTTCTTTCTCTTTGTCTCTGTAGTCAACCTATTGGCGATTGTTGTCCTGGCTCGAGGGAGGTGCGGTCTCTCCAAGTGCATCTCCATGTATCTGTTGGCCATGTCAGTGGCTGATCTGACGGTAGTTATTGTCACGGTGATCTTTGCAAACATTGTACCTGTGTACTTCAGGAATCCGTTCGTGAACATCACTCCCGTGTGCCGGGTGCAAAATGTGCTGGAACATGTAACAAGGGAAACCTCTGTCTGGCTCACTATCGCTTTCACCTTTGATCGATATGTCGCCATCTGTTGGCAAAAACTCAAAGATAAATATTGCACCGAAAAAACAGCTGCTGCAGTGATAGCGGGGCTGAGTGTTGTCTTCACTGTGAAAAACATTCCCTGGTATTTTGCATATGAATCCATATTCACAATTGACAAGACACCCTGGGGATGCATTATTATACCAAGCTTTTACACTTCACTCACATGGACAGTGTATGACTGGCTCGACATCACTGTCACCCCTTTTCTCCCGTATGTTCTGATTTTGCTGCTGAACGCCCTGACTGTCAGCCACATACTGGTGGCCAGTCGAGCCCGCAGGAGATTGCGGGGACACAGTGATGGGGACAGAACCAGAGGTGAGAGAGACAGTGATCCAGAGATGAAAAACAGGAGGAAATCCATCGTTTTACTGCTTGCTGTTTCTGCCAATTTTATATTATTATGGATGACATATACTCTATATTTTTTATACTGGAATATTTCGAAACCAGGTAACTTCACAGGGCCTAATGATCCTAAGCATATTATCTGGCGAACTGGCTTCATGTTGCAGCAGTTGAGCTGTTGTACAAACACATTTATTTACGCTGTGACTCAGACTAAATTCAGAGAAGAGATTAAGAAAGGGCTGATATTTCCTGTAACTCTAATTGTGAGACTATTTCATTGACAAACTTTGTCACTGATGTGTGTGTGTGACGATGTGACGGGAAAGACACAGTGATGTTGTCCCCATCAGCCTGCCCGTCCCTTCATCAAGTAGCACGTAATGTTGTCTTCTGGAGATCATCAAGTGAATAAAATCTATATTCATGAATAAAAGTGTATCACAGAATATTCTTTGAAATGTATCGACTGTATAGTTGTACGCCAAACACATCAGCCAGTTACGCACGGCAGTGACCCACAAACAGATATGGATTCAAAATACCTATTTATTATTCTTTTTCTCGAGCAATTCTTATTAATCGCGTGTTGTAAGGAAACTTGCCCGAAGTTGTACCCCGTCGAGAATTGAACCCAGATCTCTCGCTTGTAAGCAGTGTGCTTTAACCACTGTGCTACAGGATTCCACACCTGTCAGTGCATGACACTATGCCACTGCATGTATCTGTGCAAGCAAAATAACTGGAGAGACAGAGAGAGTGTGAGCACCACATTAATGTGAGCGTGCAGTCCTTTTTCTCAAAGTGTGTGTGAGAGAGAAAGGGAGTGAGTGGTGTAAGATATCGCTTTGTAGATTCCTGTATCTCAGTGGTTGAAGCACTCGCCATAAAAGAATGAGACCTGCATTCGATTTCAGGCAGGTCAGCGCGAAATCTTGGGAAAGTTTCCTGACTACACACGTCGCATTATAATCCCTAAAAAAAAACTATAAGACATTGTTCATTGCAATCAACGACTGTTTGTGGGGGCACTGCTGTGCGCAATTGGATGTCCTGTATTGCCCACACATATACTTTCAATTCACTTTACGGTATATTGTTTGAAGCGGTTTGAGACACAGTTTCGAAGATTCCAAAAGTGCTGTATCAAACGCAAAGATTATTATTAAGACGTAAAAGTTCGTTCAGAATGAGCTAGTTAGATTAACACCGAAAGTAGAAACAGAATCTGGCAGTGGGAGACCGGATATAGTTTGCTCAGTAAATTGGAGGCTTTGCTTTGACAATAAATATATTTTGCAAAGAACGCTTGCTCTGGTTTGAATGTGATTTTGTGCGTGTAATACATTCGCTGGTTTGGAGGGGGTTTGTACAATATACAAGAACGTGTCGATATAACACAAGTCACCTCATTTCTTACACATAGGAATCATTAAACCTGTTCGATATAATGACACTGCGGAGACTCCCATTCATTCTGTTTTTGCTGGTCAACTTTCTAACTGTCAGACACATTTTCGTGACAGTAGAGCCCACAAATGATGGTGCGAGTGCGGAAAATAAGACGGGAATAAATGTTTGAGTTAGTGAATGTGTGCACAATTTCCTGCCGCGTTTCACACACGCATTCCATCGTCCATTCGTGTTACAATACGTTCTTTGATGCGCATTGAGACATTTTGAGGAAGTGGTACGGCGCTATATCGATTCTATGTATTACTATCATTCATGTTGTTAACAATTTACCCATTCCAAGGATAAGCCATAGTGCATTTCACTTCACTGTTCCTCACACAACCCTCTCCATGTCGAGGTATAACATTAACTCTTTCCTTATAGTTTGTAAAATAATTCTGAGTCATCTCACTGGGGAACTAATTAATTACTGAGTTCTCAGTTTAATTTGCTTAGTGATGTACAAACGTATCACAACAACAAAATTACACTCGCATAGAGTTCATAGATTGAAGCCTTGAATTACATGTGGAATTATGACCTGATGGATTCTAAGCTTTATTATTATCAATAAATTGTCATTTTCCCCATTCCAAGAATGAAACAAGTTACCTCTCATCACTCCCTTCTTCACGCATCCCACCCCACATAAAGCGATCATTTGAACACAGTCTTCAAAGATGGTTCATAACCAACACACTGCGAAATTAATTAAATACTTGATAGACAGTTTTAATTTACTTGATGATGTACAAACGTATAAAAGAATACATTGAACACTTGAGCTACATGTGGAGTTAGTGATATTCAATAAAACATCATGACAACAACTTTCTAACTGTATGTCGTCTACAAAATATGGAGTCAGTTCACTTTACAGAGTATCCTGTCAATCACTACTGATACTTTTCGAAGGCATGAGATGAGACAACCACAACAATAATGAAGTTACACTTGTCCCAATGCGATGGCCAGTTACTGTCTCAAAGTTGAACTGAGGAGAGATGGGGTGAGACGGAAGGCGGGGATTAATGATAAGAATCGTTGCATATTTTATTGCATTTGATAACTTCTACATGTCTCCGAGCGCTTCACAGTCTAGGCTGTCCCGTGCTGCAGGAACGCATGGAGATACTGGGTAAATATACAAGAACATAAGAATCAGGAGCAGAGGAAGAATATAACTCCATATGTCCCTTATTCGCCTTATTCCCATATCCTTTAATACCTTGATCGATAATAAATCTATCAATCCCAGGCTTTAATGGGTTCAAGCAATGAGCATGTATAGTTTTCGGGGAAGAGAATTCCATAAATTAACTTATGTCTGAGTGAATAATTGTATTGTCAACTCAGTGCGACCTCCTGTAGCTCAGTGGTTAGAACACTTGTCTTGCAAGCTGGGGAGACCAAGCTGGGGAGACCTGTGTTCGAATCCAGGCATGTCAGGGCGAAACCTTGGGCAAGTTTCCTTACTCCACACACACGCCTAATGATAATCCCTCACGAAAAAAACCACAATAATAAAATCGGTCACTTCAATCGACGACTATGTGTGCGCAATTCGCTGGCACGATTCGCCCACAAATATATAAAATAAATTCACCTTGCAGTATATTCTGTGAAGCGCTTTGGAACGTTGATAAGATATGGAAAGCGCTATATCAAACGCAAGGATTATAAAGTGCTGACCCCAAATGTTAAGGCTTTGACCCTTGGTTATAGTTTCTCGTTCTGCCATATTCAAGGGAATGCAGGCCTAGTTTTCATAGACGAACCTGTCTTCATAGCCGAACTCCTTCATCCCAGGAACAAACATAGGGGATGCTTCCCTAGGGGAATTAATTACTTCATTCACAGTTTAATTTTCTTGGTGATGAACAAACGTATAACAACAACAAAATTACACTTGTTTAGAGATCATAGATTGAAGCTTTGAGTTCCACGTGGAATTATGGCTTGATTGACTCCAAGCATTAGCATTATTAGTAATATAAATAGAGATTAGAGAATTACATAAATTAACTAACATCTGAGTGAAAAATTATCCTGTCAACGCAGTTCGAAAGTGCTGAACCCTAATTTTACGGCTTTGACCCCAGCATATATTTTCTCCAAACCATGGGACACAGTCTCCCACTCTCGATTCTGGCGTGCCGATTAATAATCTTGTACGATTCTATAAGATAATCTCTGATTCTGCCATATTCAAGAGAAAGTAGGCCCAGTTTAATCACCCTGTCTTCATAGCTGAACTCCGCCATCCCAGGAACAAACCTAGTGGATGATTCGCTTGGGGAATTAATTAATTACTTAATTCAAAGTTTAAATTACTTGGTGATGTACCAACGTATAACAACAATAAAATTATACTTGTACAGAGCTCATAGATT
>JAYJKW010000410.1:0-36333 GCA_035084275.1 Hydrolagus colliei
GGCGCCGCGCCTGTGCTCGCGGGGGGCTCGAGTCGACAGGCGCGCGCCTGTGCCCCCGGCCCCCCTCGAGGGGGGCTCGAGTCGACAGGCGCGCGCCTGTGGCCCCCGGCCCCCCTCGCGGGGGGCTCGAGTCGACAGGCGCGCGCCTGTGCCCCCGGCCCCCCTCGCGGGGGGCTCGAGTCGACAGGCGCGCGCCTGTGCCCCCGGCCCCCCTCGAGGGGGGCTCGAGTCGACAGGCGCGCGCCTGTGCCCCCTGCCCCTCTCGAGGGGGGCTCGAGTCGACAGGCGCGCGCCTGTGACCCCTGCCCCTCTCGCGGGGGGCTCGAGTCGACAGGCGCGGCCTGTGCCCCCGGCCCCCCTCGAGGGGGCTCGAGTCGACAGGCGCGCGCCTGTGCCCCCGGCCCCTCTCGCGGGGGGCTCGAGTCGACAGGCGCGCGCCTGTGCTCGCGGGGGGCTCGATTCGACAGGCGCGCTCCTGTGCTCGCGGGGGGCTCGAGTCGACAGGCGCGCGCCTGTGCTCGCGGGGGGCTGGAGTCGACAGGCGCGCGCCTGTGCCCCCCGGCCCCCTTCGCGGGGGGCTCGAGTCGACAGGCGCGCGCCTGTGCCCCCGGCCCCCCTCGAGGGGGGCTCGAGTCGACAGGCGCGCGCCTGTGCCCCCGGCCCCCCTCGCGGGGGGCTCGAGTCGACAGTCGCGCGCCTGTGCCCCCGGCCCCTCTCGCGGGGGGCTCGAGTCGACAGGCGCGCGCCTGTGCCCCCGGCCCCCCTCGCGGGGGGGCTCGCGTCGACAGGCGCGCGCCTGTGCTCACGGGGGGCTCGAGTCGACAGGAGCGCGCCTGTGCTCGCGGGGGGCTCGAGTCGACAGGCGCGCGCCTGTGCTCGCGGGGGGCTCGAGTCGACAGGCGCGCGCCCGTGCTCGCGGGGGGCTCGAGTCGACAGGCGCGCGCCTGTGCCCCCGGCCCCCCTCGAGGGGGGCTCGAGTCGACAGGCGCGCGCCTGTGCTCGCGGGGGGCTCGAGTCAACAGGCGCGCGCCTGTGCCCCCTGCCCCTCTCGAGGGGGGCTCGAGTCGACAGGCGCGCGCCTGTGCTCGCGGGGGGCTGGAGTCGACAGGCGCGCGCCTGTGCCCCCGGCCGCCCCTCGAGGGGGGCTCGAGTCGACAGGCGCGCGCCTGTGCTCGCGGGGGGCTCGAGTCGACAGGCGCGCGCCTGTGCCCCCGGCCCCTCTCGAGTGGGGCTCGAGTCGACAGGCGCGCGCCTGTGCTCGCGGGGGGCTCGAGTCGACAGGCGCGCGCCTGTGCCCCCGGCCCCCCTCGAGGGGGGCTCGAGTCGACAGGCGCGCGCCTGTGCCCCCGGCCCCTCTCGCGGGGGGCTCGAGTCGACAGGCGCGCGCCTGTGCTCGCGGGGGGCTCGATTCGACAGGCGCGCTCCTGTGCTCGCGGGGGGCTCGAGTCGACAGGCGCGCGCCTGTGCTCGCGGGGGGCTGGAGTCGACAGGCGCGCGCCTGTGCCCCCGGCCCCCTTCGCGGGGGGCTCGAGTCGACAGGCGCGCGCCTGTGCTCGAGGGGGGCTCAAGTCGACAGGAGCGCGCCTGTGCTCGCGGGGGGCTCGAGTCGACAGGCGCGCGCCTGTGCCCCCGGCCCCCCTTCGAGGGGGGCTCGAATCGACAGGCTCGCGCCTGTGCTCGCGGGGGGCTCGAGTCGACAGGCGCGCGCCTGTGCTCGAGGGGGGCTCGAGTCGACAGGAGCGCGCCTGTGCTCACGGGGGGCTCGAGTCGACAGGCGCGCGCCTGTGCCCCCGGCCCCTCTCGAGTGGGGCTCGAGTCGACAGGCGCGCGCCTGTGCTCGCGGGGGGCTCGAGTCGACAGGCGCGCGCCTGTGCCCCCGGCCCCTCTCGAGTGGGGCTCGAGTCGACAGGCGCGCGCCTGTGCTCGCGGGGGGCTCGAGTCGACAGGCGCGCGCCTGTGCCCCCGGCCCCCCTCGCGGGGGGCTCGAGTCGACAGGCGCGCGCCTGTGCTCGAGGGGGGCTCGAGTCGACAGGCGCGCGCCTGTGCTCGAGGGGGGCTCGAGTCGACAGGCGCGCGCCTGTGCCCCCGGCCCCTCTCGAGTGGGGCTCGAGTCGACAGGCGCGCGCCTGTGCTCGCGTGGGGCTCGCGTCGACAGGCGCGCGCCTGTACCCCCGGCCCCCCTCGAGGGGGGCTCGAGTCGACAGGCGCGCGCCTGTGCTCGCGGGGGGCTCGAGTCGACAGACGCGCGCCTGTGCCCCCGGCCCCCCTCGCGGGGGGCTCGAGTCGACAGGCGCGGGCCTGTGCTCGCGGGGGGCTCGAGTCGACAGGCGCGCGCCTGTGCCCCCGGCCCCCCTCGCGGGGGGCTCGAGTCGACAGGCGCGGGCCTGTGCTCGCGGGGGGCTCGAGTCGACAGGCGCGCGCCTGTGCTCGCGGGGAGCTCGAGTCGACAGGCGCGCGCCTGTGCTCGAGGGGGGCTCAAGTCGACAGGAGCGCGCCTGTGCTCGCGGGGGGCTCGAGTCGACAGGCGCGCGCCTGTGCCCCCGGCCCCCCTTCGAGGGGGGCTCGAGTCGACAGACGCGGGCCTGTGCCCCCGGCCCCCCTCATGGGGGGCTCGAGTCGACAGGCGCGCGCCTGTGCCCCCGGCCCCCCTCACGGTGGGCTCGAGTCGACAGGCGCGCGTCTGTGTCCCCGGCCCCTCTCGAGTGGGGCTCGAGTCGACAGGCGCGCGCCTGTGCCCCCGGCCCCCCTCGCGGGGGGCTCGAATCGACAGGCGCGGGCCTGTGCTCGCGGGGGGCTCGAGTCGACAGGCGCGCGCCTGTGCTCGAGGGGGGCTCGAGTCGACAGGCGCGCGCCTGTGCTCGAGGGGGGCTCGAGTCGACAGGCGCGCGCCTGTGCCCCCGGCCCCCTCTCGAGTGGGGCTCGAGTCGACAGGCGCGCGCCTGTGCTCGCGGGGGGCTCGAGTCGACAGGCGCGCGCCTGTGCTCGAGGGGGGCTCGAGTCGACAGGCGCGCGCCTGTGCTCGCGGGGGGCTCGAGTCGACAGGCGCGCGCCTGTGCCCCCGGCCCCCCTCGCGGGGGGGCTCGAGTCGACAGGCGCGCGCCTGTGCCCCCGGCCCCCCTCACGGTGGGCTCGAGTCGACAGGCGCGCGCCTGTGCTCGCGGGGAGCTCGAGTCGACAGGCGCGCGCCTGTGCTCGAGGGGGGCTCGAGTCGACAGGCGCGCGCCTGTGCTCGCGGGGGGCTCGAGTCGACAGGCGCGCGCCTGTGCCCCCGGCCCCCCTCGCGGGGGGCTCGAGTCGACAGGCGCGCGCCTGTGCCCCCGGCCCCCCTCACGGTGGGCTCGAGTCGACAGGCGCGCGCCTGTGCTCGCGGGGAGCTCGAGTCGACAGGCGCGCGCCTGTGCTCGAGGGGGGGCTCGAGTCGACAGGCGCGCGCCTGTGCCCCCGGCCCCCCTCACGGGGGGCTCGAGTCGACAGGCGCGGGCCTGTGCCCCCGGCCCCCCTCGCGGGGGGCTCGAGTCGACAGGCGCGGGCCTGTGCTCGCGGGGGGCTCGAGTCAACAGGCGCGCGCCTGTGCTCGAGGGGGGCTCGAGTCGACAGGCGCGCGCCTGTGCTCGCGGGGGGTGGGGGCTCGAGTCGACAGGCGCGCGCCTGTGCCCCCGGCCCCTCTCGAGTGGGGCTCGAGTCGACAGGCGCGCGCCTGTGCCCCCGGCCCCCCTCGCAGGGGGCTCGAGTCGACAGGCGCGGGCCTGTGCCCCCGGCCCCCCTCGCGGGGGGCTCGAGTCGACAGGCGCGGGCCTGTGCTCGCGGGGGGCTCGAGTCGACAGGCGCGCGCCTGTGCTCGAGGGGGGCTCGAGTCGACAGGCGCGCGCCTGTGCTCGCGGGGGGCTCGAGTCGACAGGCGCGCGCCTGTGCCCCCGGCCCCTCTCGCGGGGGGCTCGAGTCGACAGGCGCGCGCCTGTGCTCGCGGGGGGCTCGAGTCGACAGGCGCGCGCCTGTGCCCCCGGCCCCCCTCGCGGGGGGCTCGAGTCGACATGCGCGGGCCTGTGCTCGCGGGGGGCTCGAGTCGACAGGCGCGCGCCTGTGCTCGCGGGGGGCTCGAGTCGACAGGCGCGCGCCTGTGCTCGAGGGGGGCTCGAGTCGACAGGAGCGCGCCTGTGCTCGCGGGGGCCTCGAGTCGACAGGCGCGCGCCTGTGCCCCCGGCCCCCCTCGAGGGGGGCTCGAGTCGATAGGCGCGGGCCTGTGCTCGCGCGGGGCTCGAGTCGACAGGCGCGCGCCTGTGCTCGAGGGGGGCTCGAGTCGACAGGCGCGCGCCTGTGCTCGAGGGGGGGCTCGAGTCGACAGGCGCGCGCCTGTGCCCCCGGCCCCTCTCGAGTGGGGCTCGAGTCGACAGGCGCGCGCCTGTGCTCGCGTGGGGCTCGCGTCGACAGGCGCGCGCCTGTAACCCCGGCCCCCCTCGAGGGGGGCTCGAGTCGACAGGCGCGCGCCTGTGCTCGCGGGGGGCTCGAGTCGACAGGCGCGCGCCTGTGCCCCCGGCCCCCCTCGCGGGGGGCTCGAGTCGACAGGCGCGGGCCTGTGCTCGCGGGGGGGCTCGAGTCGACAGGCGCGCGCCTGTGCTCGCGGGGGGCTCGAGTCGACAGGAGCGCGCCTGTGCTCGCGGGGGCTCGAGTCGACAGGCGCGCGCCTGTGCCCCCGGCCCCCCTTCGAGGGGTGCTCGAGTCGACAGGCGCGGGCCTGTGCCCCCGGCCCCCCTCACGGGGGGCTCGAGTCGACAGGCGCGCGCCTGTGCCCCCGGCCCCCCTCACGGGGGGCTCGAGTCGACAGGCGCGCGCCTGTGCCCCCGGCCCCTCTTGAGTGGGGCTCGAGTCGACAGGCGCGCGCCTGTGCCCCCGGCCCCCCTCGCAGGGGGCTCGAGTCGACAGGCGCGGGCCTGTGCCCCCGGCCCCCTCGCGGGGGGCTCGAGTCGACAGGCGCGCGCCTGTTGCTCGCGGGGGGCTCGAGTCGACAGGCGCGCGCCTGTGCTCGAGGGGGGCTCGAGTCGACAGGCGCGCGCCTGTGCCCCCGGCCCCTCTCGAGTGGGGCTCGAGTCGACAGGCGCGCGCCTGTGCTCGCGGGGGGCTCGAGTTGACAGGCGCGCGCCTGTGCTCGAGGGGGGCTCGAGTCGACAGGCGCGCGCCTGTGCTCGCGGGGGGGCTCGAGTCGACAGGCGCGCGCCTGTGCCCCCGGCCCCCCTTGCGGGGGGCTCGAGTCGACAGGCGCGCGCCTGTGCTCGCGGGTGACTCGAGTCGACAGGCGCGCGCCTGTGCTCGCGGGGGGCTCGAGTCGACAGGCGCGCGCCTGTGCCCCCGGCCCCCCTCGAGGGGGGCTCGAGTCGACAGGCGCGCGCCTGTGCTCGCGGGGGGCTCACGTCGACAGGCGCGCGCCTGTGCCCCCGGCCCCCTCGAGGGGGGCTCGAGTCGACAGGCTCGCGCCTGTGCCCCCGGCCCCCCTCGAGGGGGGCTCGAGTCGACAGGCGCGCGCCTGTGCCCCCGGCCACCCTCGCGGGGGGCTCGAGTCGACAGGCGCGCGCCTGTGCTCGAGGTGGGCTCGAGTCGACAGGCGCGCGCCTGTGCCCCCGGCCCCTCTTGAGTGGGGCTCGAGTCGACAGGCGCGCGCCTGTGCTCGCGTGGGGCTCGCGTCGACAGGCGCGCGCCTGTACCCCCGGCCCCCCTCGAGGGGGGCTCGAGTCGACAGGCGCGCGCCTGTGCTCGCGGGGGGCTCGAGTCGACAGGCGCACGCCTGTGCTCGCGGGGGGCTCGAGTCGACAGGCGCGCGCCTGTGCTCGAGGGGGGCTCGAGTCGACAGGCGCGCGCCTGTGCCCCCGGCCCCTCTCGAGTGGGGCTCGAGTCGACAGGCTCGCGCCTGTGCCCCCGGCCCCCCTCGAGGGGGGCTCGAGTCGACAGGCGCGCGCCTGTGCCCCCGGCCCCCCTCGCGGGGGGCTCGAGTCGACAGGCTCGGGCCTGTGCTCGCGGGGGGCTCGAGTCGACAGGCGCGGGCCTGTGCTCGCGGGGGGCTCGAGTCGACAGGCGCGCGCCTGTGCCCCCGGCCCCTCTCGAGTGGGGCTCGAATCGACAGGCGCGCGCCTGTGCTCGCGGGGGGCTCGAGTCGACAGGCGCGCGCCTGTGCTCGCGGGGGGCTCGAGTCGACAGGCGCGCGCCTGTGCCCCCGGCCCCTCTCGAGTGGGGCTCGAGTCGACAGGCGCGCGCCTGTGCCCCCGGCCCCCCTCGAGGGGGGCTCAAGTCGACAGGCGCGCGCCTGTGCCCCCGGCCCCTCTCGAGTGGGGCTCGAGTCGACAGGCGCGCGCCTGTGCCCCCGGCCCCCCTCGCGGGGGGCTCGAGTCGACAGGCTCGGGCCTGTGCTCGCGGGGGGCTCGAGTCGACAGGCGCGGGCCTGTGCCCCCGGCCCCTCTTGAGTGGGGCTCGAGTCGACAGGCGCGCGCCTGTGCTCGCGTGGGGCTCGCGTCGACAGGCGCGCGCCTGTACCCCCGGCCCCCCTCGAGGGGGGCTCGAGTCGACAGGCGCGCGCCTGTGCTCGCGGGGGGCTCGAGTCGACAGGCGCACGCCTGTGCTCGCGGGGGGCTCGAGTCGACAGGCGCGCGCCTGTGCTCGAGGGGGGCTCGAGTCGACAGGCGCGCGCCTGTGCCCCCGGCCCCTCTCGAGTGGGGCTCGAGTCGACAGGCTCGCGCCTGTGCCCCCGGCCCCCCTCGAGGGGGGCTCGAGTCGACAGGCGCGCGCCTGTGCCCCCGGCCCCCCTCGCGGGGGGCTCGAGTCGACAGGCTCGGGCCTGTGCTCGCGGGGGGCTCGAGTCGACAGGCGCGGGCCTGTGCTCGCGGGGGGCTCGAGTCGACAGGCGCGCGCCTGTGCCCCCGGCCCCTCTCGAGTGGGGCTCGAATCGACAGGCGCGCGCCTGTGCTCGCGGGGGGCTCGAGTCGACAGGCGCGCGCCTGTGCTCGCGGGGGGCTCGAGTCGACAGGCGCGCGCCTGTGCCCCGGCCCCTCTCGAGTGGGGCTCGAGTCGACAGGCGCGCGCCTGTGCCCCCGGCCCCCCTCGAGGGGGGCTCAAGTCGACAGGCGCGCGCCTGTGCCCCCGGCCCCTCTCGAGTGGGGCTCGAGTCGACAGGCGCGCGCCTGTGCCCCCGGCCCCCCTCGCGGGGGGCTCGAGTCGACAGGCTCGGGCCTGTGCTCGCGGGGGGCTCGAGTCGACAGGCGCGGGCCTGTGCTCGCGGGGGCTCGAGTCGACAGGCGCGCGCCTGTGCCCCCGGCCCCCCTCACGGGGGGCTCGAGTCGACAGGCGCGCGCCTGTGCCCCCGGCCCCCCTCGAGGGGGGCTCGAGTCGACAGGCGCGCGCCTGTGCTCGCGGGGGGCTCACGTCGACAGGCGCGCGCCTGTGCCCCCGGCCCCCCTCGAGAGGGGCTCGAGTCGACAGGCGCGCGCCTGTGCCCCGGCCCCCCTCGAGGGGGGCTCGAGTCGACAGGCGCGGGCCTGTGCTCGCGCGGGGCTCGAGTCGACAGGCGCGCGCCTGTGCTCGAGGGGGGCTCGAGTCGACAGGCGCGCGCCTGTGCTCGAGGGGGGCTCGAGTCGACAGGCGCGCGCCTGTGCCCCCGGCCCCTCTCGAGTGGGGCTCGAGTCGACAGGCGCGCGCCTGTGCTCGCGTGGGGCTCGCGTCGACAGGCGCGCGCCTGTACCCCCGGCCCCCCTCGAGGGGGGCTCGAGTCGACAGGCGCGCGCCTGTGCTCGCGGGGGGCTCGAGTCGACAGGCGCACGCCTGTGCTCGCGGGGGGCTCGAGTCGACAGGCGCGCGCCTGTGCTCGAGGGGGGCTCGAGTCGACAGGCGCGCGCCTGTGCCCCCGGCCCCCCTCGAGGGGGGCTCAAGTCGACAGGCGCGCGCCTGTGCCCCCGGCCCCTCTCGAGTGGGGCTCGAGTCGACAGGCTCGCGCCTGTGCCCCCGGCCCCCCTCGAGGGGGGCTCGAGTCGACAGGCGCGCGCCTGTGCCCCCGGCCCCCCTCGCGGGGGGCTCGAGTCGACAGGCTCGGGCCTGTGCTCGCGGGGGGCTCGAGTCGACAGGCGCGGGCCTGTGCTCGCGGGGGGCTCGAGTCGACAGGCGCGCGCCTGTGCCCCCGGCCCCTCTCGAGTGGGGCTCGAGTCGACAGGCTCGCGCCTGTGCCCCCGGCCCCCCTCGTGGGGGGCTCGAGTCGACAGGCGCGCGCCTGTGCCCCTGGCCCCTCTCGCGGGGGGCTCGAGTCGACAGGCGCGCGCCTGTGCTCGCGGGGGGCTCGAGTCGACAGGCGCGCGCCTGTGCCCCCGGCCCCCCTCGCGGGGGGCTCGAGTCGACATGCGCGGGCCTGTGCTCGCGGGGGGCTCGAGTCGACAGGCGCGCGCCTGTGCTCGCGGGGGGCTCGAGTCGACAGGCGCGCGCCTGTGCTCGAGGGGGGCTCGAGTCGACAGGAGCGCGCCTGTGCTCGCGGGGGCCTCGAGTCGACAGGCGCGCGCCTGTGCCCCCGGCCCCCCTCGAGGGGGGCTCGAGTCGACAGGCGCGCGCCTGTGCTCGCGGGGGGCTCGAGTCGACAGGCGCACGCCTGTGCTCGCGGGGGGCTCGAGTCGACAGGCGCGCGCCTGTGCTCGAGGGGGGCTCGAGTCGACAGGCGCGCGCCTGTGCCCCCGGCCCCTCTCGAGTGGGGCTCGAGTCGACAGGCTCGCGCCTGTGCCCCCGGCCCCCCTCGAGGGGGGCTCGAGTCGACAGGCGCGCGCCTGTGCCCCCGGCCCCCCTCGCGGGGGGCTCGAGTCGACAGGCTCGGGCCTGTGCTCGCGGGGGGCTCGAGTCGACAGGCGCGGGCCTGTGCTCGCGGGGGGCTCGAGTCGACAGGCGCGCGCCTGTGCCCCCGGCCCCTCTCGAGTGGGGCTCGAATCGACAGGCGCGCGCCTGTGCTCGCGGGGGGCTCGAGTCGACAGGCGCGCGCCTGTGCTCGCGGGGGGCTCGAGTCGACAGGCGCGCGCCTGTGCCCCCGGCCCCTCTCGAGTGGGGCTCGAGTCGACAGGCGCGCGCCTGTGCCCCCGGCCCCCCTCGAGGGGGGCTCAAGTCGACAGGCGCGCGCCTGTGCCCCCGGCCCCTCTCGAGTGGGGCTCGAGTCGACAGGCGCGCGCCTGTGCCCCCGGCCCCCTCGCGGGGGCTCGAGTCGACAGGCTCGGGCCTGTGCTCGCGGGGGGCTCGAGTCGACAGGCGCGGGCCTGTGCTCGCGGGGGGCTCGAGTCGACAGGCGCGCGCCTGTGCCCCCGGCCCCCCTCACGGGGGGCTCGAGTCGACAGGCGCGCGCCTGTGCCCCCGGCCCCCCTCGAGGGGGGCTCGAGTCGACAGGCGCGCGCCTGTGCTCGCGGGGGGCTCACGTCGACAGGCGCGCGCCTGTGCCCCCGGCCCCCCTCGAGGGGGGCTCGAGTCGACAGGCGCGCGCCTGTGCCCCCGGCCCCCTCGAGGGGGGCTCGAGTCGACAGGCGCGGGCCTGTGCTCGCGCGGGGCTCGAGTCGACAGGCGCGCGCCTGTGCTCGAGGGGGGCTCGAGTCGACAGGCGCGCGCCTGTGCTCGAGGGGGGCTCGAGTCGACAGGCGCGCGCCTGTGCCCCCGGCCCCTCTCGAGTGGGGCTCGAGTCGACAGGCGCGCGCCTGTGCTCGCGTGGGGCTCGCGTCGACAGGCGCGCGCCTGTACCCCCGGCCCCCCTCGAGGGGGGCTCGAGTCGACAGGCGCGCGCCTGTGCTCGCGGGGGGCTCGAGTCGACAGGCGCACGCCTGTGCTCGCGGGGGGCTCGAGTCGACAGGCGCGCGCCTGTGCCCCCGGCCCCCCTCGAGGGGGGCTCAAGTCGACAGGCGCGCGCCTGTGCTCGCGGGGGGCTCGAGTCGACAGGCGCACGCCTGTGCTCGAGGGGGGCTCGAGTCGACAGGCGCGCGCCTGTGCCCCGGCCCCCTCGAGGGGGGCTCAAGTCGACAGGCGCGCGCCTGTGCCCCCGGCCCCTCTCGAGTGGGGCTCGAGTCGACAGGCTCGCGCCTGTGCCCCCGGCCCCCCTCGAGGGGGGCTCGAGTCGACAGGCGCGCGCCTGTGCCCCCGGCCCCCCTCGCGGGGGGCTCGAGTCGACAGGCTCGGGCCTGTGCTCGCGGGGGGCTCGAGTCGACAGGCGCGGGCCTGTGCTCGCGGGGGGCTCGAGTCGACAGGCGCGCGCCTGTGCCCCCGGCCCCCTCTCGAGTGGGGCTCGAGTCGACAGGCTCGCGCCTGTGCCCCCGGCCCCCCTCGCGGGGGGCTCGAGTCGACAGGCGCGCGCCTGTGCCCCTGGCCCCTCTCGCGGGGGCTCGAGTCGACAGGCGCGCGCCTGTGCTCGCGGGGGGCTCGAGTCGACAGGCGCGCGCCTGTGCCCCCGGCTCGCGGGGGGCTCGAGTCGACATGCGCGGGCCTGTGCTCGCGGGGGGCTCGAGTCGACAGGCGCGCGCCTGTGCTCGCGGGGGGGCTCGAGTCGACAGGCGCGCGCCTGTGCTCGAGGGGGGCTCGAGTCGACAGAGCGCGCCTGTGCTCGCGGGGGCCTCGAGTCGACAGGCGCGCGCCTGTGCCCCCGGCCCCCCTCGAGGGGGGCTCGAGTCGATAGGCGCGGGCCTGTGCTCGCGCGGGGCTCGAGTCGACAGGCGCGCGCCTGTGCTCGAGGGGGGCTCGAGTCGACAGGCGCGCGCCTGTGCTCGAGGGGGGCTCGAGTCGACAGGCGCGCGCCTGTGCCCCGGCCCCTCTCGAGTGGGGCTCGAGTCGACAGGCGCGCGCCTGTGCTCGCGTGGGGCTCGCGTCGACAGGCGCGCGCCTGTAACCCCGGCCCCCCTCGAGGGGGGCTCGAGTCGACAGGCGCGCGCCTGTGCTCGCGGGGGGCTCGAGTCGACAGGGCGCGCGCCTGTGCCCCCGGCCCCCCTCGCGGGGGGCTCGAGTCGACAGGCGCGGGCCCTGTGCTCGCGGGGGGCTCGAGTCGACAGGCGCGCCGCCTGTGCCCCCGGCCACCCTCGAGGGGGGCTCGAGTCGACAGGAGCGCGCCTGTGCTCGCGGGGGGGCTCGAGTCGACAGGCGCGCGCCTGTGCCCCCGGCCCCCCTTCGAGGGGGGCTCGAGTCGACAGGCGCGGGCCTGTGCCCCCGGCCCCCCTCACGGGGGGCTCGAGTCGACAGGCGCGCGCCTGTGCCCCCGGCCCCCCTCACGGGGGGCTCGAGTCGACAGGCGCGCGCCTGTGCCCCCGGCCCCTCTCGAGTGGGGCTCGAGTCGACAGGCGCGCGCCTGTGCCCCCGGCCCCCCTCGCAGGGGGCTCGAGTCGACAGGCGCGGGCCTGTGCTCGCGGGGGGCTCGAGTCGACAGGCGCGGGCCTGTGCTCGCGGGGGGCTCGAGTCGACAGGCGCGCGCCTGTGCTCGCGGGGGGCTCGAGTCGACAGGCGCGCGCCTGTGCCCCCGGCCCCCCTCGAGGGGGGCTCGAGTCGACAGGCGCGCGCCTGTGCTCGCGGGGGGCCTCACGTCGACAGGCGCGCGCCTGTGCCCCCGGCCCCCCTCGAGGGGGGCTCGAGTCGACAGGCTCGCGCCTGTGCCCCCGGCCCCCCTCGAGGGGGGCTCGAGTCGACAGGCGCGCGCCTGTGCCCCCGGCCCTCTCGAGTGGGGCTCGAGTCGACAGGCGCGCGCCTGTGCTCGCGGGGGGCTCGAGTTGACAGGCGCGCGCCTGTGCTCGAGGGGGGCTCGAGTCGACAGGCGCGCGCCTGTGCTCGCGGGGGGCTCGAGTCGACAGGCGCGCGCCTGTGCCCCCGGCCCCCCTCGCGGGGGGCTCGAGTCGACAGGCGCGCGCCTGTGCCCCTGGCCCCTCTCGCGGGGGGGCTCGAGTCGACAGGCGCGCGCCTGTGCTCGCGGGGGGCTCGAGTCGACAGGCGCGCGCCTGTGCCCCCGGCCCCCCTCGCGGGGGGGCTCGAGTCGACATGCGCGGGCCTGTGCTCGCGGGGGGGCTCGAGTCGACAGGCGCGCGCCTGTGCTCGCGGGGGGCTCGAGTCGACAGGCGCGCGCCTGTGCTCGAGGGGGGCTCGAGTCGACAGGAGCGCGCCTGTGCTCGCGGGGGCCTCGAGTCGACAGGCGCGCGCCTGTGCCCCCGGCCCCCCTCGAGGGGGGCTCGAGTCGATAGGCGCGGGCCTGTGCTCGCGCGGGGCTCGAGTCGACAGGCGCGCGCCTGTGCTCGAGGGCGGCTCGAGTCGACAGGCGCGCGCCTGTGCTCGAGGGGGGCTCGAGTCGACAGGCGCGCGCCTGTGCCCCCGGCCCCCCTCGCGGGGGGCTCGAGTCGACATGCGCGGGCCTGTGCTCGCGGGGGGCTCGAGTCGACAGGCGCGCGCCTGTGCTCGCGGGGGGCTCGAGTCGACAGGCGCGCGCCTGTGCTCGAGGGGGGCTCGAGTCGACAGGAGCGCGCCTGTGCTCGCGGGGGGCCTCGAGTCGACAGGCGCGCGCCTGTGCCCCCGGCCCCCCTCGAGGGGGGCTCGAGTCGATAGGCGCGGGCCTGTGCTCGCGCGGGGCTCGAGTCGACAGGCGCGCGCCTGTGCTCGAGGGGGGCTCGAGTCGACAGGCGCGCGCCTGTGCTCGAGGGGGGCTCGAGTCGACAGGCGCGCGCCTGTGCCCCCGGCCCCTCTCGAGTGGGGCTCGAGTCGACAGGCGCGCGCCTGTGCTCGCGTGGGGCTCGCGTCGACAGGCGCGCGCCTGTAACCCCGGCCCCCCTCGAGGGGGGCTCGAGTCGACAGGCGCGCGCCTGTGCTCGCGGGGGGCTCGAGTCGACAGGCGCGCGCCTGTGCCCCCGGCCCCCCTCGCGGGGGGCTCGAGTCGACAGGCGCGGGCCTGTGCTCGCGGGGGGCTCGAGTCGACAGGCGCGCGCCTGTGCTCGCGGGGGGCTCGAGTCGACAGGAGCGCGCCTGTGCTCGCGGGGGGCTCGAGTCGACAGGCGCGCGCCTGTGCCCCCGGCCCCCCTTCGAGGGGGGCTCGAGTCGACAGGCGCGGGCCTGTGCCCCCGGCCCCCCTCACGGGGGGCTCGAGTCGACAGGCGCGCGCCTGTGCCCCCGGCCCCCCTCACGGGGGGCTCGAGTCGACAGGCGCGCGCCTGTGCCCCCGGCCCCTCTCGAGTGGGGCTCGAGTCGACAGGCGCGCGCCTGTGCCCCCGGCCCCCCTCGCAGGGGGCTCGAGTCGACAGGCGCGGGCCTGTGCTCGCGGGGGGCTCGAGTCGACAGGCGCGCGCCTGTGCCCCCGGCCCCCCTTGCGGGGGGCTCGAGTCGACAGGCGCGCGCCTGTGCTCGCGGGTGACTCGAGTCGACAGGCGCGCGCCTGTGCCCCCGGCCCCCCTCGAGGGGGGCTCGAGTCGACAGGCGCGCGCCTGTGCTCGCGGGGGGCTCACGTCGACAGGCGCGCGCCTGTGCCCCCGGCCCCCCTCGAGGGGGGCTCGAGTCGACAGGCTCGCGCCTGTGCCCCCGGCCCCCCTCGAGGGGGGCTCGAGTCGACAGGCGCGCGCCTGTGCCCCCGGCCCCTCTCGAGTGGGGCTCGAGTCGACAGGCGCGCGCCTGTGCTCGCGGGGGGCTCGAGTTGACAGGCGCGCGCCTGTGCTCGAGGGGGGCTCGAGTCGACAGGCGCGCGCCTGTGCTCGCGGGGGGCTCGAGTCGACAGGCGCGCGCCTGTGCCCCCGGCCCCCCTCGCGGGGGGCTCGAGTCGACAGGCGCGCGCCTGTGCCCCTGGCCCCTCTCGCGGGGGGCTCGAGTCGACAGGCGCGCGCCTGTGCTCGCGGGGGGCTCGAGTCGACAGGCGCGCGCCTGTGCCCCCGGCCCCCCTCGCGGGGGGCTCGAGTCGACATGCGCGGGCCTGTGCTCGCGGGGGGGCTCGAGTCGACAGGCGCCTGTTGCTCGCGGGGGGCTCGAGTCGACAGGCGCGCGCCTGTGCTCGAGGGGGGCTCGAGTCGACAGGAGCGCGCCTGTGCTCGCGGGGGCCTCGAGTCGACAGGCGCGCGCCTGTGCCCCCGGCCCCCCTCGAGGGGGGCTCGAGTCGATAGGCGCGGGCCTGTGCTCGCGCGGGGCTCGAGTCGACAGGCGCGCGCCTGTGCTCGAGGGGGGCTCGAGTCGACAGGCGCGCGCCTGTGCTCGAGGGGGGCTCGAGTCGACAGGCGCGCGCCTGTGCCCCCGGCCCCTCTCGAGTGGGGCTCGAGTCGACAGGCGCGCGCCTGTGCTCGCGTGGGGCTCGCGTCGACAGGCGCGCGCCTGTAACCCCGGCCCCCCTCGAGGGGGGCTCGAGTCGACAGGCGCGCGCCTGTGCTCGCGGGGGGCTCGAGTCGACAGGCGCGCGCCTGTGCCCCCGGCCCCCCTCGCGGGGGGCTCGAGTCGACAGGCGCGGGCCTGTGCTCGCGGGGGGCTCGAGTCGACAGGCGCGCGCCTGTGCTCGCGGGGGGCTCGAGTCGACAGGAGCGCGCCTGTGCTCGCGGGGGGCTCGAGTCGACAGGCGCGCGCCTGTGCCCCCGGCCCCCCTTCGAGGGGGGCTCGAGTCGACAGGCGCGGGCCTGTGCCCCCGGCCCCCCTCACGGGGGGCTCGAGTCGACAGGCGCGCGCCTGTGCCCCCGGCCCCCCTCACGGGGGGCTCGAGTCGACAGGCGCGCGCCTGTGCCCCCGGCCCCCCTCGCAGGGGGCTCGAGTCGACAGGCGCGGGCCTGTGCTCGCGGGGGGCTCACGTCGACAGGCGCGCGCCTGTGCCCCCGGCCCCCCTCGAGGGGGGCTCGAGTCGACAGGCTCGCGCCTGTGCCCCCGGCCCCCCTCGAGGGGGGCTCGAGTCGACAGGCGCGCGCCTGTGCCCCCGGCCCCTCTCGAGTGGGGCTCGAGTCGACAGGCGCGCGCCTGTGCTCGCGGGGGGCTCGAGTTGACAGGCGCGCGCCTGTGCTCGAGGGGGGCTCGAGTCGACAGGCGCGCGCCTGTGCTCGCGGGGGGCTCGAGTCGACAGGCGCGCGCCTGTGCCCCCGGCCCCCCTTGCGGGGGGCTCGAGTCGACAGGCGCGCGCCTGTGCTCGCGGGTGACTCGAGTCGACAGGCGCGCGCCTGTGCTCGCGGGGGGCTCGAGTCGACAGGCGCGCGCCTGTGCCCCCGGCCACCCTCGAGGGGGGCTCGAGTCGACAGGCGCGCGCCTGTGCTCGCGGGGGGCTCACGTCGACAGGCGCGCGCCTGTGCCCCCGGCCCCCCTCGAGGGGGGCTCGAGTCGACAGGCTCGCGCCTGTGCCCCCGGCCCCCCTCGAGGGGGGCTCGAGTCGACAGGCGCGCGCCTGTGCCCCCGGCCACCCTCGCGGGGGGCTCGAGTCGACAGGCTCGGGCCTGTGCTCGCGGGGGGCTCGAGTCGACAGGCGCGCGCCTGTGCTCGAGGTGGGCTCGAGTCGACAGGCGCGCGCCTGTGCCCCCGGCCCCTCTTGAGTGGGGCTCGAGTCGACAGGCGCGCGCCTGTGCTCGCGTGGGGCTCGCGTCGACAGGCGCGCGCCTGTACCCCCGGCCCCCCTCGAGGGGGGCTCGAGTCGACAGGCGCGCGCCTGTGCTCGCGGGGGGCTCGAGTCGACAGGCGCACGCCTGTGCTCGCGGGGGGCTCGAGTCGACAGGCGCGCGCCTGTGCTCGAGGGGGGCTCGAGTCGACAGGCGCGCGCCTGTGCCCCCGGCCCCTCTCGAGTGGGGCTCGAGTCGACAGGCTCGCGCCTGTGCCCCCGGCCCCCCTCGAGGGGGGCTCGAGTCGACAGGCGCGCGCCTGTGCCCCCGGCCCCCCTCGCGGGGGGCTCGAGTCGACAGGCTCGGGCCTGTGCTCGCGGGGGGCTCGAGTCGACAGGCGCGGGCCTGTGCTCGCGGGGGGCTCGAGTCGACAGGCGCGCGCCTGTGCCCCCGGCCCCTCTCGAGTGGGGCTCGAATCGACAGGCGCGCGCCTGTGCTCGCGGGGGGCTCGAGTCGACAGGCGCGCGCCTGTGCTCGCGGGGGGCTCGAGTCGACAGGCGCGCGCCTGTGCCCCCGGCCCCTCTCGAGTGGGGCTCGAGTCGACAGGCGCGCGCCTGTGCCCCCGGCCCCCCTCGAGGGGGGCTCAAGTCGACAGGCGCGCGCCTGTGCCCCCGGCCCCTCTCGAGTGGGGCTCGAGTCGACAGGCTCGCGCCTGTGCCCCCGGCCCCCCTCGAGGGGGGCTCGAGTCGACAGGCGCGCGCCTGTGCCCCCGGCCCCCCTCGCGGGGGGCTCGAGTCGACAGGCTCGGGCCTGTGCTCGCGGGGGGCTCGAGTCGACAGGCGCGGGCCTGTGCTCGCGGGGGGCTCGAGTCGACAGGCGCGCGCCTGTGCCCCCGGCCCCTCTCGAGTGGGGCTCGAATCGACAGGCGCGCGTCTGTGCTCGCGGGGGGCTCGAGTCGACAGGCGCGCGCCTGTGCTCGCGGGGGGCTCGAGTCGACAGGCGCGCGCCTGTGCCCCCGGCCCCCCTCACGGGGGGCTCGAGTCGACAGGCGCGCGCCTGTGCCCCCGGCCCCCCTCGAGGGGGGCTCGAGTCGACAGGCGCGCGCCTGTGCTCGCGGGGGGCTCACGTCGACAGGCGCGCGCCTGTGCCCCCGGCCCCCCTCGAGGGGGGCTCGAGTCGACAGGCGCGGGCCTGTGCTCGCGCGGGGCTCGAGTCGACAGGCGCGCGCCTGTGCTCGAGGGGGGCTCGAGTCGACAGGCGCGCGCCTGTGCTCGAGGGGGGCTCGAGTCGACAGGCGCGCGCCTGTGCCCCCGGCCCCTCTCGAGTGGGGCTCGAGTCGACAGGCGCGCGCCTGTGCTCGCGTGGGGCTCGCGTCGACAGGCGCGCGCCTGTACCCCCGGCCCCCCTCGAGGGGGGCTCGAGTCGACAGGCGCGCGCCTGTGCTCGCGGGGGGCTCGAGTCGACAGGCGCACGCCTGTGCTCGCGGGGGGCTCGAGTCGACAGGCGCGCGCCTGTGCTCGAGGGGGGCTCGAGTCGACAGGCGCGCGCCTGTGCCCCCGGCCCCCCTCGAGGGGGGCTCAAGTCGACAGGCGCGCGCCTGTGCCCCCGGCCCCTCTCGAGTCGGGCTCGAGTCGACAGGCTCGCGCCTGTGCCCCCGGCCCCCCTCGAGGGGGGCTCGAGTCGACAGGCGCGCGCCTGTGCCCCCGGCCCCCCTCGCGGGGGGCTCGAGTCGACAGGCTCGGGCCTGTGCTCGCGGGGGGCTCGAGTCGACAGGCGCGGGCCTGTGCTCGCGGGGGGCTCGAGTCGACAGGCGCGCGCCTGTGCCCCCGGCCCCTCTCGAGTGGGGCTCGAGTCGACAGGCTCGCGCCTGTGCCCCCGGCCCCCCTCGAGGGGGGCTCGAGTCGACAGGCGCGCGCCTGTGCCCCCGGCCCCCCTCGCGGGGGGCTCGAGTCGACAGGCGCGCGCCTGTGCTCGAGGGGGGCTCGAGTCGACAGGCGCGCGCCTGTGCCCCCGGCCCCTCTCGAGTGGGGCTCGAGTCGACAGGCGCGCGCCTGTGCTCGCGGGGGGCTCGAGTCGACAGGCGCGCGCCTGTGCTCGCGGGGGGCTCGAGTCGACAGGCGCGCGCCTGTGCTCGAGGGGGGCTCGAGTCGACAGGCGCGCGCCTGTGCTCGCGGGGGGCTCGAGTCGACAGGCGCGCGCCTGTGCCCCCGGCCCCCCTCGAGGGGGGCTCAAGTCGACAGGCGCGCGCCTGTGCCCCCGGCCCCTCTCGAGTGGGGCTCGAGTCGACAGGCGCGCGCCTGTGCTCGCGGGGGGCTCGAGTCGACAGGCGCGCGCCTGTGCTCGCGGGGGGCTCGAGTCGACAGGCGCGCGCCTGTGCTCGAGGGGGGCTCGAGTCGACAGGCGCGCGCCTGTGCTCGCGGGGGGCTCGAGTCGACAGGCGCGCGCCTGTGCCCCCGGCCCCCCTCGAGGGGGGCTCAAGTCGACAGGCGCGCGCCTGTGCCCCCGGCCCCCCTCGAGGGGGGCTCGAGTCGACAGGCGCGCGCCTGTGCCCCCGGCCCCCCTCGAGGGGGGCTCGAGTCGACAGGCGCGCGCCTGTGCCCCCGGCCCCCCTCGAGGGGGGCTCGAGTCGACAGGCGCGCGCCTGTGCCCCCGGCCCCCCTCGCGGGGGGCTCGAGTCGACAGGCTCGGGCCTGTGCTCGCGGGAGGCTCGAGTCGACAGGCGCGGGCCTGTGCTCGCGGGGGGCTCGAGTCGACAGGCGCGGGTCTGTGCCCCCGGCCCCCCTCACGGGGGGCTCGAGTCGACAGGCGCGCGCCTGTGCCCCCGGCCCCCCTCGCGGGGGGCTCGAGTCGACAGGCGCGCGCCTGTGCCCCCCTCGCGGGGGTCTCGAGTCGACAGGCGCGCGCCTGTGCCCCCCTCGCGGGGGTCTCGAGTCGACAGGCGCGCGCCTGTGCCCCCCTCGCGGGGGTCTCGAGTCGACAGGCGCGCGCCTGTGCCCCCCTCGCGGGGGTCTCGAGTCGACAGGCGCGCGCCTGTGCCCCCCTCGCGGGGGTCTCGAGTCGACAGGCGCGCGCCTGTGCCCCCCTCGCGGGGGTCTCGAGTCGACAGGCGCGCGCCTGTGCCCCCCTCGCGGGGGTCTCGAGTCGACAGGCGCGCGCCTGTGCCCCCCTCGCGGGGGTCTCGAGTCGACAGGCGCGCGCCTGTGCCCCCCTCGCGGGGGTCTCGAGTCGACAGGCGCGCGCCTGTGCCCCCCTCGCGGGGGTCTCGAGTCGACAGGCGCGCGCCTGTGCCCCCCTCGCGGGGGTCTCGAGTCGACAGGCGCGCGCCTGTGCCCCCCTCGCGGGGGTCTCGAGTCGACAGGCGCGCGCCTGTGCCCCCCTCGCGGGGGTCTCGAGTCGACAGGCGCGCGCCTGTGCCCCCCTCGCGGGGGTCTCGAGTCGACAGGCGCGCGCCTGTGCCCCCCTCGCGGGGGTCTCGAGTCGACAGGCGCGCGCCTGTGCCCCCCTCGCGGGGGTCTCGAGTCGACAGGCGCGCGCCTGTGCCCCCCTCGCGGGGGTCTCGAGTCCACAGGCGCGCGCCTGTGCCCCCCTCGCGGGGGTCTCGAGTCCACAGGCGCGCGCCTGTGCCCCCCTCGCGGGGGTCTCGAGTCCACAGGCGCGCGCCTGTGCCCCCCTCGCGGGGGTCTCGAGTCCACAGGCGCGCGCCTGTGCCCCCCTCGCGGGGGTCTCGAGTCCACAGGCGCGCGCCTGTGCCCCCCTCGCGGGGGTCTCGAGTCGACAGGCGCGCGCCTGTGCCCCCCTCGCGGGGGTCTCGAGTCCACAGGCGCGCGCCTGTGCCCCCCTCGCGGGGGTCTCGAGTCCACAGGCGCGCGCCTGTGCCCCCCTCGCGGGGGTCTCGAGTCCACAGGCGCGCGCCTGTGCCCCCCTCGCGGGGGTCTCGAGTCCACAGGCGCGCGCCTGTGCCCCCCTCGCGGGGGTCTCGAGTCCACAGGCGCGCGCCTGTGCCCCCCTCGCGGGGGTCTCGAGTCCACAGGCGCGCGCCTGTGCCCCCCTCGCGGGGGGCTCGAGACCACAGGCGCGCGCCTGTGCCCCCCTCGCGGGGGGCTCGAGTCCACAGGCGCGCGCCTGTGCCCCCCTCGCGGGGGGCTCGAGTCCACAGGCGCGCGCCTGTGCCCCCCTCGCGGGGGGCTCGAGTCCACAGGCGCGCGCCTGTGCCCCCCTCGCGGGGGGCTCGAGTCCACAGGCGCGCGCCTGTGCCCCCCTCGCGGGGGGCTGGAGTCCACAGGCGCGCGCCTGTGCCCCCCTCGCGGGGGGCTGGAGTCCACAGGCGCGCGCCTGTGCCCCCCTCGCGGGGGGCTGGAGTCCACAGGCGCGCGCCTGTGCCCCCCTCGCGGGGGGCTGGAGTCCACAGGCGCGCGCCTGTGCCCCCCTCGCGGGGGGCTGGAGTCCACAGGCGCGCGCCTGTGCCCCCCTCGCGGGGGGCTGGAGTCCACAGGCGCGCGCCTGTGCCCCCCTCGCGGGGGGCTGGAGTCCACAGGCGCGCCTGTGCCCCCCTCGCGGGGGGCTGGAGTCCACAGGCGCGCGCCTGTGCCCCCCTCGCGGGGGGCTGGAGTCCACAGGCGCGCGCCTGTGCCCCCCTCGCGGGGGGCTGGAGTCCACAGGCGCGCGCCTGTGCCCCCCTCGCGGGGGGCTGGAGTCCACAGGCGCGCGCCTGTGCCCCCCTCGCGGGGGTCTGGAGTCCACAGGCGCGCGTCTGTGCCCCCGGCCCCCCTCGCGGGGGTCTGGAGTCGACAGGCGCGCGCCTGTGCCCCCGGCCCCCCTCGCGGGGGTCTGGAGTCGACAGGCGCGCGCCTGTGCCCCCGGCCCCCCTCGCGGGGGTCTGGAGTCGACAGGCGCGCGCCTGTGCCCCCGGCCCCCCTCGCGGGGGTCTGGAGTCGACAGGCGCGCGCCCCTGTGCCCCCGGCCCCCCTCGCGGGGGTCTGGAGTCGACAGGCGCGCGCCCCTGTGCCCCCGGCCCCCCTCGCGGGGGTCTGGAGTCGACAGGCGCGCGCCCCTGTGCCCCCGGCCCCCCTCGCGGGGGTCTGGAGTCGACAGGCGCGCGCCCCTGTGCCCCCGGCCCCCCTCGCGGGGGTCTGGAGTCGACAGGCGCGCGCCCCTGTGCCCCCGGCCCCCCTCGCGGGGGTCTGGAGTCGACAGGCGCGCGCCCCTGTGCCCCCGGCCCCCCTCGCGGGGGTCTGGAGTCGACAGGCGCGCGCCCCTGTGCCCCCGGCCCCCCTCGCGGGGGTCTGGAGTCGACAGGCGCGCGCCCCTGTGCCCCCGGCCCCCCTCGCGGGGGTCTGGAGTCGACAGGCGCGCGCCCCTGTGCCCCCGGCCCCCCTCGCGGGGGTCTGGAGTCGACAGGCGCGCGCCCCTGTGCCCCCGGCCCCCCTCGCGGGGGTCTGGAGTCGACAGGCGCGCGCCCCTGTGCCCCCGGCCCCCCTCGCGGGGGTCTGGAGTCGACAGGCGCGCGCCCCTGTGCCCCCGGCCCCCCTCGCGGGGGGCTGGAGTCGACAGGCGCGCGCCCCTGTGCCCCCGGCCCCCCTCGCGGGGGGCTGGAGTCGACAGGCGCGCGCCCCTGTGCCCCCGGCCCCCCTCGCGGGGGGCTGGAGTCGACAGGCGCGCGCCCCTGTGCCCCCGGCCCCCCTCGCGGGGGGCTGGAGTCGACAGGCGCGCGCCCCTGTGCCCCCGGCCCCCCTCGCGGGGGGCTGGAGTCGACAGGCGCGCGCCCCTGTGCCCCCGGCCCCCCTCGCGGGGGGCTGGAGTCGACAGGCGCGCGCCCCTGTGCCCCCGGCCCCCCTCGCGGGGGGCTGGAGTCGACAGGCGCGCGCCCCTGTGCCCCCGGCCCCCCTCGCGGGGGGCTGGAGTCGACAGGCGCGCGCCCCTGTGCCCCCGGCCCCCCTCGCGGGGGGCTGGAGTCGACAGGCGCGCGCCCCTGTGCCCCCGGCCCCCCTCGCGGGGGGCTGGAGTCGACAGGCGCGCGCCCCTGTGCCCCCGGCCCCCCTCGCGGGGGGCTGGAGTCGACAGGCGCGCGCCCCTGTGCCCCCGGCCCCCCTCGCGGGGGGCTGGAGTCGACAGGCGCGCGCCCCTGTGCCCCCGGCCCCCCTCGCGGGGGGCTGGAGTCGACAGGCGCGCGCCCCTGTGCCCCCGGCCCCCCTCGCGGGGGGCTGGAGTCGACAGGCGCGCGCCCCTGTGCCCCCGGCCCCCCTCGCGGGGGGCTGGAGTCGACAGGCGCGCGCCCCTGTGCCCCCGGCCCCCCTCGCGGGGGGCTGGAGTCGACAGGCGCGCGCCCCTGTGCCCCCGGCCCCCCTCGCGGGGGGCTGGAGTCGACAGGCGCGCGCCCCTGTGCCCCCGGCCCCCCTCGCGGGGGGCTGGAGTCGACAGGCGCGCGCCCCTGTGCCCCCGGCCCCCCTCGCGGGGGGCTGGAGTCGACAGGCGCGCGCCCCTGTGCCCCCGGCCCCCCTCGCGGGGGGCTGGAGTCGACAGGCGCGCGCCCCTGTGCCCCCGGCCCCCCTCGCGGGGGGCTGGAGTCGACAGGCGCGCGCCCCTGTGCCCCCGGCCCCCCTCGCGGGGGGCTGGAGTCGACAGGCGCGCGCCCCTGTGCCCCCGGCCCCCCTCGCGGGGGGCTGGAGTCGACAGGCGCGCGCCCCTGTGCCCCCGGCCCCCCTCGCGGGGGGCTGGAGTCGACAGGCGCGCGCCCCTGTGCCCCCGGCCCCCCTCGCGGGGGGCTGGAGTCGACAGGCGCGCGCCCCTGTGCCCCCGGCCCCCCTCGCGGGGGGCTGGAGTCGACAGGCGCGCGCCCCTGTGCCCCCGGCCCCCCTCGCGGGGGGCTGGAGTCGACAGGCGCGCGCCCCTGTGCCCCCGGCCCCCCTCGCGGGGGGCTGGAGTCGACAGGCGCGCGCCTGTGCCCCCGGCCCCCCTCGCGGGGGGCTGGAGTCGACAGGCGCGCGCCTGTGCCCCCGGCCCCCCTCGCGGGCGGCTCGAGTCGACAGGCGCGCGCCTGTGCCCCCGGCCCCCCTCGCGGGCGGCTCGAGTCGACAGGCGCGCGCCTGTGCCCCCGGCCCCCCTCGCGGGCGGCTCGAGTCGACAGGCGCGCGCCTGTGCCCCCGGCCCCCCTCGCGGGCGGCTCGAGTCGACAGGCGCGCGCCTGTGCCCCCGGCCCCCCTCGCGGGGGGCTCGAGTCGACAGGCGCGCGCCTGTGCCCCCGGCCCCCCTCGCGGGGGGCTCGAGTCGACAGGCGCGCGCCTGTGCCCCCGGCCCCCCTCGCGGGGGGCTCGAGTCGACAGGCGCGCGCCTGTGCCCCCGGCCCCCCTCGCGGGGGGCTCGAGTCGACAGGCGCGCGCCTGTGCCCCCGGCCCCCCCTCGCGGGGGGCTCGAGTCGACAGGCGCGCGAACTGAAAAGAGAACCACTGAACTGGTGCGTGGTGACGTTCCCACAGTACGGTGGCGTGCGTGCTGACGTTGGGTACACCTGCGGCGGCTCGTGACGCCGCTCGCGGGATAACGGATTTAAACGAGCCGTGGTGCGAGAGGGATCCGTTAAGGCAGGCACCGAGTTCCAGGCGCTGACGCGTTGCAACTCTGGCGGCTTTGTGTGTGAGAGCTCTTCGCGGCGGCGGCGCAAACCTCTTGGACGGCCAGGGTTTACCTTCATATCGGGGACAGGTGTGGAAGTCGCGAACGGCCGGAGCCGCCCCGACGCGGGGCTTCTGTTCTCCAGGTTTCGGAGCTTCTTTTGTAACCAAGGTAGGTGTCGAGCCTCCGTCCCCCGCCTTCATCTCTAGCGGTGTGTCTGCGGTCTGGCCTGTGGCCCGCCGTGTCACCGGAGCCCAGCCCCGCTCCCGTGTTCAGTTGATTCTCGGCGGGGAGGAGTCAGTGAGTTCGCTGCTGAGGGTTCCCCCGGGACCGAGCCGCAGGTGTATATAAAACATCAGGCCACACGAGGAGCGAGTTTACAAACTCTTTATTCCTTGACATTTCCGCCGAAATCTCTCCGATGGGGAATTCCCATTGTGTTAACTGGACTGTATAATACATTTGGGAAACTGTGTGTGTGTGTGGTGCACGTTTATATCTCCCTTTCGCAAAGTTTGAGATGGCTTCTCGCTGAGAGGTTTCTGCTCGCGCTACTGTGGGCTGCTGTAGCTTATGCCTTTAGGATGTTTGTGTCGGGGGTGGGGGGGGGAACTCGTGAGAGACAGGCTTCAGGAGCAGACAACAACAACAACAACAACAACTTGCATTGAATTCTCCGAGCGGCCCAAGCCACTGCCCACCCCCCCGGACCAGAGTGAGGGAAGCGGCTTCCCTCCGCCTCTCCTTCCCGGTGGGGAATTGTCTGGAAACCGCTCAGCACCTGCCCGTTAATGGACGGTGGAGATTGTGAAGCTGGTGTGGTTAGTGACTCTTGTCACTGCTGTGTTTTTTTTTTTTAAACAAATATATATTTTTAATTTGATTAAAATCATATAATTTGTTTTTCTAAACTTTTTCCCGTCACATCCATTCGCCTAAGTCCTTTTCTCCCGTGACATTCCGCATCGGCCCTGACTCAGTACCCACGCGAAAAAAAAAACCCAATCACCACACCCAAAAAAACAACCTTCCACCGTCTTTGTGGAGAAAACCCCCAAAACCTGGAATTCTCGACACTAAACGCCTATTCCCCACATTCCCCTTATGTCAGGGCCTCCTCGCTTCTCTGCAATGCTGCCTTTATTTACACGCCTCCTGTGCAGCGCCTTGGGACGTCCTCCCGACGTGAAAGGCGCTTTATAAGTTTTATGTTGTTGTTGGAAGTGCCATGAATTGTGTTCAGTTGGGGACTGGAGAGCTGCTGTCTTCCATGTCAGCATTGGGCAACAAGTTATTTTCTGATCATAATAGAGAATGTGCAACAGATGTTGGCATTGTGTGTGTGTGTATGTTGCAGAATTCATCCAGGTAGATAGAACACAATTGATATTACTGTAGGACCTTTCCTGTTGAGATGATACCTCAAAGCTGGCTCACAGGAGGAGCTAAAAGGGATCAAGGAGTGGAAAGATGAACACAAGTGCGATCGGTCAAACTGCATCTTGAGACAAGTCTCGATCGAAGGGAGGGAAGGATTGAGGCCGGTGCTCGCTGGGATCAATCAATCAAAACTTAATTTATATAGCGCCTTTCACGTCGAGAGGACGTCCCAAGCGCTGTACAGTTAGGTAGGGACGAGAGCAGGGGGGGAGGGGTCGGGGCAGGATGAAGAGGGGAAAATTGACTGTATATTTGTGGGAGAAACGCGGCAGCCAAACTGCGCACAGCAGTGTCCCACAAACAGTCATGGAAGTGGGGCCAGGGGGGAAAGATGGCAAGGGTCAGGGTAGGGGGAAGGAGAGCAGGAAAGCCAACTGTATACTTGTGGGCGAAACGCAGCAGCCAAATTCATGATGTTCAGAGAGCAGAATGTGGATCTGTAACTCTTGAGCTCCTGACATTGCATAATTTGTCCGTTTGTTGCTGGGTCGTTTTTGAAGAATCAAGTAACTTGATGGCTGGGAGTTGCCAGTACAAGCTGCTTATGTACGAACAAAACCTGTCTGGTGCAGAGTGAGTGCTCATTTTGTTCGTGGTCAGAACATGATGATGTCTGATTCTGTACCAGAGTAGCATTGGTGACTGTTTTGCTGCCAGTGGAGGTGCTGAGAAAATGTCATGCAAACCTCAGCACCTTCTGGAGGGTCTCCAAACAGCTATCAGAATAATACTTTCATTGACGTTCTAGAGCTGGAAAAGTCCTGTGTTGACAGTCTGCACCACTTAGACACGCTGCTTATCTTTTTACATTTTTAAAGTTCACTTGGGAGAGTTAAGTGTAGCGCAACAAAATTCTAGACTTATCCTGATAGATCAGCTGGCCCATACTGCCTGAGAAGTTCAGGGATTCATCTCAACCACAGTATTATTATGTATAGCTTCACGTCTCTGGATTAGGGATGGGGCAAATGGACAGTTCTTCTGATTATTAACCGTAACAATTATCTTTGATAACAGCGTGGACTGATGTCATTTTTCAAATTTATTGCCAAATTGCCTGCCAATCAATACACTGTCAAAGTTCACATGGGAGTGATCATCAATTGAATGCGAGGATATCTGTCACTCAATGAAATAAGTGATCCCAATACTCAAAACAGCTTGATGGAGATCTATCACATTAACTGGCAAAGACTTGCTTGGATGTCTCTCTTGCTCAGTATCCCAACCCCTCCAATGTACAGTTCTGAGATGCTATCCTGCGTGTGTTTGATACCTTCTGGTTTGGCTGGAATCAAATGGGATGCTACCTGCGTGAAAAGTCTTATCTTGATGCAGGTTTTTGTAGATTGCAACTGAGTTGCATTTAAAACTACAGTATCATTATTTGTGATTATTTGCAAAATATTGTTTTACAGAACATAAAGTTATAATAGTTGGTCTGGACAATGCAGGGAAGACTACCATCCTTTATCAAAGAAGAATTAGGGGGGATCTTATTGAACATTCTTAAAGGGCTAGATAAAGTAGGCACTGAGGGACTGTTTCCCCTTGTAGGAGAATCTATAACCAGGGGTCACAGTCTTAAAATTAAGGGTCAGCCTTTTAGAACAGAACTGAGGAAACATTTCTTCACTTAGAGGGTAGTGAATTTATGGAATTCACTACCCCAGAAGGCTGTAGATGCTCAGCCCTTGAACATTTTCAAGGCTGAGACTGATAGATTTTTGCAAAATAGAGGGATATGGGGATAGGGCAGGTAATCAGAGTTAGGTGAGAAGATCAGCCATGATCTTGTTGAATGGCGGAGCAGGCTCGAGGGGCCGAATGGCCTACTGCTGCTGCTCCTGCTTATGTTCTTATGACTTATAATTAAGAACATAAGAATTAGGAGCAGGAGTAGGCCATTCAGCCCTTCGAGCCTGCTCTGCCATTCAACAAGATCATGGCTGATCTTCTCACCTAACTCTGTTTACCTGCCCTATCCCCATATCCCCTGATCCCTCTATTTTTCAAAAATCTATCAGTCTCAGCCTTGAAAATGTTCAAGGACTGAGCATCTACAGCCTTCTGGGGTAATGAATTCCATAAATTCACTACCCTCTTGAGTGAAGAAATGTTTCCTCAGTTCTGTTCTAAAAGGCTGACCCTTAATTTTAAGACTGTGACCCCTGACCCCTGATTATCGGATGGACCGACCCCCGTGGGGTGTGGTCCATCCGTCACAGGGGCGCGCCTGTGCCCCGACCCCCCGTGGGGTGTCGTCTGTCAGTCACAAGCGCGCGCCTGTGCCCCGACCCCCCGTGGGGTGTCGTCTGTCAGTCACAAGCGCGCGCCTGTGCCCCGACCCCCCGTGGGGTGTAGTCTGTCAGTCACAGACGTGCGCCTGTGCCACGACCCCACCCCCCCGTGGGGTGTGGTCTGTCAGTCAGGCGCGTGCCTGTGCCCCGACGCCCCGTGGGGTGTGGTCCGTCAGTCACAGGCGCGTGCCTGTGCCCCGACCCCCCGTGGGGTGTGGTCTGTCAGTCACAGACGCGCGCCTGTGCCCAGACCCCACCCCCCCGTGTGGTGTGGTCTGTCAGTCACAGACGCGCGCCTGTCCCACGACCCCACCCCCCCGTTGGGTGTGGTCAGTCAGTCACAGGCGCGCGCCTGTGCCCCGACCCCCCCGTGGGGTGTAGTCTGTCAGTCACAGACGCGCGCCTGTGCCACGACCCCACCCCCCCGTGGGGTGTCGTCTGTCAGTCAGGCACGTGCCTGTGCCCCGACCCCCCGTGGGGTGTGGTCTGTCAGTCACAGGCGCGCGCCTGTGCCCCGACCCCACCCCCCCGTGGGGTGTGGTCCGTCTGTCACAGGCGCGCGCCTGTGCCCCGACCCCCCCGTGGTGTGTGGTCAGTCAGTCACAGGCGCGCCTGTGCCCTGACCCCCCCGTGGGGTGTAGACTGTCAGTCACAGACGCGCGCCTGCGCCCAGACCCCACCCCCCCGTGGGGTGTGGTCGGCCTGTGCCCCGACCCCCCCGTGGGGTGTGGTCTGTCAGTCAGGCGCGCGCCTGTGCCACGACCCCACCCCCCCGTTGGGTGTGGTCAGTCAGTCACAGGCGCGCGCCTGTGCCCCGACCCCCCGTGGGGTGTAGTCTGTCAGTCACAGACGCGCGCCTGTGCCACGACCCCACCCCCCCGTGGGGTGTGGTCGGCCTGTGCCCCGACCCCCCCGTGGGGTGTGGTCTGTCAGTCAGGCGCGCGCCTGTGCCCCGACCCCATCCCCCCATGGGGTGTGGTCGGTCGGTCACAGGCGCGAGCCTGTGCCCCGACCCCCCGTGGGGTGTGGTCCGTCAGTCACAGGCGCGCGCCTGTGCCCCGACCCCCCGTGGTGTGTGTTAGGTAAGTAACAGGCGCGCCTGTGACTGACCGACCACACCCCACGGGGGGTCGGGGCACAGGCGCGCGCCTGTGTGGTCTGTCAGTCACAGACGCGCGCCTGTGCCCAGACCCCACCCCCCCGTGGGGTGTGTTCTGTCAGTCACAGACGCGCGCCTGTGCCACGACCCCACCCCCCCGTGGGGTGTGGTGTGTCAGTCAGGCGCGTGCCTGTGCCCCGACGCCCCGTGGGGTGGGGTCGGTCAGTCACAGGCGCGCGCCTGTGCCCAGACCCCACCCCCCCGTGGGGTGTGGTCTGTCAGTCACAGACGCGCGCCTGTGCCCCGACCCCCCGTGGGGTGTGGTCTGTCAGTCACAGGCGCGCGCCTGTGCCCCGACCCCCCCTTGGTTGAAGTCTGTGAGTCACAGGCGCGCGCCTGTGCCCCGACTCCCCGTGTGGTGTGGTCCGTCAGTCACAGGCGCGCGCCTGTGCCCCGACCCCCCCGTGGTGTTTGATCGGTCAGTCACAGGCGCGCTCCTGTGCCCCGAGCCCCTGTGGGGTGTCGTCTGTCAGTCACAAGCGCGCGCCTGTGCCCCGACCCCCCGTGGGGTGTGGTCTGTCAGTCACAGACGCGCGCCTGTGCCCAGACCCCGACCCCCCCGTGGGGTGTGGTCTGTCAGTCAGGCGCGCGCCTGTGCCCCGACCCCACCCCCCCGTGGGGTGTGGTCGGTCGGTTACAGGCGCGCGCCTGTGCCCCGACCCCCCGTGGGGTGTGGTCCATCAGTCACAGGCGCGCGCCTGTGCCCCGACCCCCCGTGGTGTGTGGTAGGTAAGTAACAGGCGCGCGCCTGTGACTGACCGACCACACCCCACGGGGGGTCGGGGCACAGGCGCGCGCCTGTGTCGTCTGTCAGTCACAGACGCGCGCCTGTTCCCAGACCCCACCCCCCCCGTGGGGTGTGGTCTGTCAGTCACAGACGCACGCCTGTGCCACGACCCCCTGTGGGGTGTGGTCGGTCAGTCACAGGCGCGCGCCTGTGCCCCGACCCCCCGTGGGGTGGGGTCAGTCAGTCACAGGCGCGCGCCTGTGCCCCGACCCCACCCCCCCGTGGGGTGTGGTCGGTCAGTCAGGCGCGCGCCTGTGCCCCGACCCCACCCCACGGGGGGTCGGGGCACAGGCGCGTGCCTGTGACTGACGGACTACCGGTCCGGGGAGGTGGGGTGTCGTCAGTCAGGCGCGCGCCTGAGCCCCAGGGGGGGTGGGGTGTGGTCATAACTGAGGTTATTCAACACACTGCGACTCAACATGGAAAGGTACAGGCAACAAAGGACAAGTGTCTACACTTAGGTGTCTTTTACATGACCATGTGATTTTTCCCCACAGATTTGGTAACTGATATTACAAAGGATATCTTCTAACACATTTAAGGTTCTGTCTTTGTGTGAACCTCCTGTTTGACCCAAGACTCTCCTTTTTAACCGTACTTTCAGCCTCTGCCCTCCTTCATCCCAACCCTGCCCCCCACATTTGGGTCCTGATCCTTGATTGTTCAGTGCTTTCCCCTCGATATGAAAGGCACTTTTACAAATGTAAATGTAACTTTGCTGTTGTTCTATGAAGATTTGAATTCCAATTCATGTCACGGACAGTCTCTTGGATATGAACGGCTCACCCAGACAATTTAACCATCTTAAATTTACTAAATTCAGTGGATATGTTGATTCTTTTTAAAGTTAGCTCATCAGAACAAGGCAAAATGCACCCATAGCCTCTTCTTGTTCCTTCAATTTCAAGAAAATAGTGATTCTCAAATTTAATATAGCACCTTATCATGGCGTTAATACATCTCAAAGCGCTATCATGTGTTTTTATTTGAAAGTGTATTTGTAGCCAAACAAAGCAGCCAATTTGTGCACAGCCTTGTCCTGTAATCAGCCACAAAGTGAATCACCAGTTTTACGTGGGGAATTGTTAGCCAAAATACTGGGAGAATCTCGCTTTTCTTTTCAAAAAGTGTCCAAGGCTGTTTAACATCCACTTGAACAGGCGGACAGTACCGTATATCTCCGCGTATAAGGCGCACTTTTTTTCAGGTCGGAAGATCTCGAAAGTAGGGGGTGCGCCCTATACGCAGGTACAAGAGATTTTGAGCCTCGGAGATACAGTAAACAGGAGGGGCGGCCGGCGCGCTGTCAGCCGGGGTTTGGTCAGTGTCCGGCGGGAGTTGGGAGGAGCAGGTGACGGGGCTTCGGCCTCGGCCGCCCGGGCAGCGGCAGCAGCAGCGGACTTCAGTGCTGTACTTACCTTCTGCCGAACCCAGTCTGCCTGCCTCACTCCCTGCCGCTCTTCCTCTCTCCCTCCCTGTCTGCGTGCCTGCCTGCCTCTCTCCCTCTCTCTCTCCCAGGCTGCCGGCCTGCCTCTCTCCCTCTCTCTCTCCCGGGCTGCCGGCCTGCCTCTCTCCCTCTGTCTCTCCCAGGCTGCCGGCCTGCCTCTCTCCCGGGCTGCCGGCCTGCCTCTCTCCCTCTGTCTCTCCCAGGCTGCCGGCCTGCCTCTCTCCCAGGCTGCCGGCCTGCCTCTCTCCCGGGCTGCCGGCCTGCCTCTCTCCCTCCCTCTCTCCCTACCTACCTGTCTCTCCTCCCTTCTGCCGGCAATATCATTGAAAATGCTTCCGTTTTTTTTCACCAAGAAAAGGTCAAAAACGGGGGGTGCGCCTTATACGCGGGTGCGCCTTATACGTGGAGATATACGGTACTTTAGTTTAATGTCTCATCCAAAGGACACCTCTGACAATGAAGGGCACCCCAGCATTGCACCAGAGCAACAACAACAATAACAACTTGCACTTATCATACACCCCTCATGCAAGGTAGTGTCCCAGAGAGGTTGACAGTGCAGAGTGCGAAGCCTAGACTATGGAAGTAATGTCCAAATGCAGGACTTGAACCCACAACCTTCTGACTGAGTGTTGAGGTTTCTACTTTCTTCCCTGGGTAGGCAGGCACTAGCGCTGCCTGCTCTAGGTAAGCAGGCGCTCGCGCTGCCTTCCCTGGGTGGGCAGGCACTGGCACTGCCTACACTGTGTAGGCAGGCGATTGCGCTGCCTACCCTGAGTAATGCAGGCACTGGCGCTGCCTGCCCTGGGTAGTCAGACACTGGCGCTGCCTGCCTTGGCTAGGCAGGCGCTCGAGCTGCCTGGATGGGTAGTCAGGCATTGGCGCTGCCTGCCCTCGGTGGGCAGGCACTGATGCTCCCTGCTCTAGGTAAGCAGGCGCTCACGCTGTATAACCTGGGCAGACAGGCACTGGCGCTGCCTACCCTGAGTAATCACGTTCAGTAACCTCGGCATCACGTTCGACCATAAACTCTCATTCCTCACCCACATCCGTGCCTTGACCGGCACTGTTTTTTCCCAGCTACACAACATTGCCAGGCTCTGCAACTATCTTACCCCCCATGCTGCCGAAAAACTCGTGCACACGTACATCACCTCACGGCTGGACTATGGAAACTCTCTCCTCGTCGGCCTCCCCAGCTCCTCCATTCACAGGCTGCAGGCCATCCAAAACTCTGCAGCCCGAGTAGTATCCCGCACCCGCCTCCGCGACCATATAACCCCCACCCTCGCCCGTCTCCACTGGCTCCCCATCCTCCAGAGGATCGAGTTCAAGATCCTCGTCCTCACTTTCAAGGCCTTACATGGCCTTGCCCCGCCCTATTTAACCGATTTACTTTCCCCCTACAAAGGCGCTCTATAAATGTAATTTGTTGTTGTTGTTGTTGTTGTTTGTAGGGACGCTGCTGTGCGCAATTGGCTGCCGTGTTTCGCCCACAAATATATATACAGTTAATTCACTTTACAGTATATTCTGTGAAGCTCTTTGAGACACAGTCTAGAAGAGGTGAAAAGCGATATACCAAATGCAAGGATCATTACTATATTATTAATATTATTATTTTAAAGTGGGATTTATTATCTCTTCCTCCTCTCACTCAAGAAAGTGATTCCCTGAACCAACTAACTCACCCCACAACTCGTGTAAACACACAGACAGGTAAGCTCGCTTGTTGGAAGAGCCAGGAACCTGGTTCAAAGCCCAAACCCGCCCAAATTGGGCGTGAAAACCCGCCCCGCCCCATACAAAATGACGTACGGCAATGAGGACTGGAAAGGGGGCGGAGACCAGTGAACTGAAAAGAGAACCACTGAACTGGTGCGTGGTGACGTTCCCACAGTACGGTGGCGTGCGTGCTGACGTTGGGTACACCTGCGGCGGCTCGTGACGCCGCTCGCGGGATAACGGATTTAAACGAGCCGTGGTGCGAGAGGGATCCGTTAAGGCAGGCACCGAGTTCCAGGCGCTGACGCGTTGCAACTCTGGCGGCTTTGTGTGTGAGAGCTCTTCGCGGCGGCGGCGCAAACCTCTTGGACGGCCAGGGTTTACCTTCATATCGGGGACAGGTGTGGAAGTCGCGAACGGCCGGAGCCGCCCCGACGCGGGGCTTCTGTTCTCCAGGTTTCGGAGCTTCTTTTGTAACCAAGGTAGGTGTCGAGCCTCCGTCCCCCGCCTTCATCTCTAGCGGTGTGTCTGCGGTCTGGCCTGTGGCCCGCCGTGTCACCGGAGCCCAGCCCCGCTCCCGTGTTCAGTTGATTCTCGGCGGGGAGGAGTCAGTGAGTTCGCTGCTGAGGGTTCCCCCGGGACCGAGCCGCAGGTGTATATAAAACATCAGGCCACACGAGGAGCGAGTTTACAAACTCTTTATTCCTTGACATTTCCGCCGCAATCTCTCCGATGGGGAATTCCCATTGTGTTAACTGGACTGTATAATACATTTGGGAAACTGTGTGTGTGTGTGGTGCACGTTTATATCTCCCTTTCGCAAAGTTTGAGATGGCTTCTCGCTGAGAGGTTTCTGCTCGCGCTACTGTGGGCTGCTGTAGCTTATGCCTTTAGGATGTTTGTGTTGGGGGTGGGGGGGGGAACTCGTGAGAGACAGGCTTCAGGAGCAGACAACAACAACAACAACTTGCATTGAATTCTCCGAGCGGCCCAAGCCACTGCCCACCCCCCCGGACCAGAGTGAGGGAAGCGGCTTCCCTCCGCCTCTCCTTCCCGGTGGGGAATTGTCTGGAAACCGCTCAGCACCTGCCCGTTAATGGACGGTGGAGATTGTGAAGCTGGTGTGGTTAGTGACTCTTGTCACTGCTGTGTTGTATTTTTTTAAAACAAATATACATTTTTAATTTGATTAAAATCATATAATTTGTTTTTCTAAACTTTTTCCCGTCACATCCATTCGCCTAAGTCCTTTTCTCCCGTGACATTCCGCATCGGCTCTGACTCAGTACCCACGCGCAAAACAACCCAATCACCACACCCCCAAAAAAACAACCTTCCACCGTCTTTGTGGAGAAAACCCCCCAAAACCTAGAATTCTCGACACTAAACGCCTATTCCCCACATTCCCCTTATGTCAGGGCCTCCTCGCTTCTCTGCACTGCTGCCTTTATTTACACGCCTCCTGTGCAGCGCCTTGGGACGTCCTCCCGACGTGAAAGGCGCTTTATAAGTTTAAGTTGTTGTTGTTGTTGGAAGTGCCATGAATTGTGTTAAGTTGGGGACTGGGGAGCTGCTGTCTTCCATGTCAGCATTGGGCAACAAGTTATTTTCTGATCATAATAGAGAATGTGCAACAGATGTTGGCTGTGTGTGTGTGTATGTTGCAGAATTCATCCAGGTAGATAGAACACAATTGATATTACTGTAGGACCTTTCCTGTTGAGATGATACCTCAAAGCTGGCTCACAGGAGGAGCTAAAAGGGATCCAGGAGTGGAAAGATGAACACAAGTGCGATCGGTCAAACTGCATCTTGAGACAAGTCTCGATCGAAGGGAGGGAAGGATTGAGGCTGGTGCTCGCTGGGATCAATCAATCAAAACTTAATTTATATAGCGCCTTTCACGTCGAGAGGACGTCCCAAGCGCTGTACAGTTAGGTAGGGACGAGAGCAGGGGGGGGGGGAGGGGTCGGGGCAGGATGAAGAGAGGGGAAAATTGACTGTATATTTGTGGGAGAAACGCGGCAGCCAAACTGCGCACAGCAGTGTCCCACAAACAGTCATGGAAGTGGGGCCAGGGGGGAAAGATGGCAAGGGTCAGGGTAGGGGGAAGGAGAGCAGGAAAGCCAACTGTATACTTGTGGGCGAAACGCAGCAACCAAATTCATGATGTTCAGAGAGCAGAATGTGGATCTGTAACTCTTGAGCTCCTGACATTGCATAATTTGTCCGTTTGTTGCTGGGTCGTTTTTGAAGAATCAAGTAACTTGATGGCTGGGAGTTGCCAGTACAAGCTGCTTATGTACGAACAAAACCTGTCTGGTGCAGAGTGAGTGCTCATTTTGTTCGTGGTCAGAACATGATGATGTCTGATTCTGTACCAGAGTAGCATTGGTGACTGTTTTGCTGCCAGTGGAGGTGCTGAGAAAATGTCATGCAAACCTCAGCACCTTCTGGAGGGTCTCCAAACAGCTATCAGAATAATACTTTCATTGACGTTCTAGAGCTGGAAAAGTCCTGTGTTGACAGTCTGCACCACTTAGACACGCTGCTTATCTTTTTACATTTTTAAAGTTCACTTGGGAGAGTTAAGTGTAGCGCAACAAAATTCTAGACTTATCCTGATAGATCAGCTGGCCCATACTGCCTGAGAAGTTCAGGGATTCATCTCAACCACAGTATTATTATGTATAGCTTCACGTCTCTGGATTAGGGATGGGGCAAATGGACAGTTCTTCTGATTATTAACCGTAACAATTATCTTTGATAACGGCGTGGACTGATGTCATTTTTCAAATTTATTGCCAAATTGCCTGCCAATCAATACACTGTCAAAGTTCACATGGGAGTGATCATCAATTGAATGCGAGGATATCTGTCACTCAATGAAAGAAGTGATCCCAATACTCAAAACAGCTTGATGGAGATCTATCACATTAACTGGCAAAGACTTGCTTGGATGTCTCTCTTGCTCAGTATCCCAACCCCTCCAATGTACAGTTCTGAGATGCTATCCTGCGTGTGTTTGATACCTTCTGGTTTGGCTGGAATCAAATGGGATGCTACCTGCGTGAAAAGTCTTATCTTGATGCAGGTTTTTGTAGATTGCAACTGAGTTGCATTTAAAACTACAGTATCATTATTTGTGATTATTTGCAAAATATTGTTTTACAGAACATAAAGTTATAATAGTTGGTCTGGACAATGCAGGGAAGACTACCATCCTTTATCAAAGAAGAATTAGGGGGGATCTTATTGAAGATTCTTAAAGGGCTAGATAAAGCAGGCACTGAGGGACTGTTTCCCCTTGTAGGAGAATCTATAACCAGGGGTCACAGTCTTAAAATTAAGGGTCAGCCTTTTAGAACAGAACTGAGGAAACATTTCTTCACTCAGAGGGTAGTGAATTTATGGAATTCACTACCCCAGAAGGCTGTAGATGCTCAGCCCTTGAACATTTTCAAGGCTGAGACTGATAGATTTTTGAAAAATAGAGGGATATGGGGATAGGGCAGGTAATCAGAGTTAGGTGAGAAGATCAGCCATGATCTTGTTGAATAGCGGAGCAGGCTCGAGGGGCCGAATGGCCTACTGCTGCTGCTCCTACTTATGTTCTTATGACTTATAAATAAGAACATAACAATTAGGAGCAGCAGTAGGCCATTCAGCCCTTCGAGCCTGCTCCGCCATTCAACAAGATCATGGCTGATCTTCTCACCTAACTCTGTTTACCTGCCCTATCCCCATATCCCCTGATCCCTCTATTTTTCAAAAATCTATCAGTCTCAGCCTTGAAAATGTTCAAGGACTGAGCATCTACAGCCTTCTGGGGTAATGAATTCCATAAATTCACTACCCTCTTGAGTGAAGAAATGTTTCCTCAGTTCTGTTCTAAAAGGCTGACCCTTAATTTTAAGACTGTGACCCCTGGTTATAGATTCTCTTATAAGGGGAAACAGTCCCTCAGTGCCTACTTTATCTAGCCCTTTAAGAATCTTATGTTTCAATAAGATCCCCCCTAATTCTTCTGTACTCTAGAGAATACAGCCCTAGTTTATTCAACCTATCCTCATAGGTCAGTCCCCTCATCCCAGGAACTAACCTAGTGAATCTACGCTGCACCCCCTCTAAGGCAAGTATGTCCTTTTTTAAATAAGGAGACCAAAACTGCACACAATACTCTAGGTGCGGTCTCACAAAGCCCTATACAGTTGCAGCAAGACTTCCCTACTGTTATACTCTAAACCTTTTGAAATGAACGCTAACATGCATGTTTAGCAACAAAGTAATGTATTGTGCCATCAGGACTTCACAGTGTCTTACTGTGATTTGTAGGGACATAGTTGCAGTCCAACAATCCAGATGCTGTACTTAAC